>JBBPUM010000275.1:0-20781 GCA_038094695.1 Chiua aff. virens | reverse complement strand
CATGTAACCCTAGCTTAGATCTACTCAACAATACACCTTGTCTTGTACCCTCTCCGAAATCCCTTGATCGCTTGTCCCAAGCTCCAAGCACCCTTGAACTCTCAAACTTTGACTCCCTCCAGACAGACTTGGAGGTCCCTTGACCCTTTTTACAACTAGTAGTGGACTCGCAGTGGTTGTTTGAGGTATCGGAGCTGCGCAGTGACCCTTGTTGTATGAGTCATTGCTTGGTCCTACCCGGAGCAAGCGTAACAAAAGATCTAAGCTCTCAATTGAGCCTATCCTTGTTATAGTCGCCCACCATTCCCTCATGCAACCAACCACCCTTGAACCCAAGCCTGTGATCTGCTCGACCCAGCTGAAATCCCCTTGAAACATCATCTGAAGACAAATCCCTAGAAGCTACCCCTTGCTTTAAAGAACCCCCCTCTGATTCCGAACTCCCATTTCACAATGTTGACTCTGAACTCAAAGAACTCGAGCTATCTCACAGCTTTTCTGCTGTCATTACCATTCCTCGAATACCCACCCAGGAACCTCCCAGCAAACCGGAGAAAGCCACACCCTGGCTCTACACCATTGCAACATACCTCCTAGTAAACAAAGCCATATATGCGGACGATGACCAACAGATTGCCTTCACCCTCTCCTTCATGATAGAAGGGTCCACAGCCACCTGGGCCGATACCTTCTGACAGAAAGCCATTGCGGTCAACACCTTTGGCAAGTGGAAGGACTTCACTGAAGTATTCAAAACCACCTTCGAACACCATGACACCAAGGGAGATGCCATTTCCTGGCTCTCCACCCATAGAATCACCTTGAGCAGCAACCTCCCTTCTTATATCTCGATGTTTAAAAGCAAAGTAGCTTCCTCCGAAATCTCTTCTGATGATGTCCTTATCAACTTCTTCACTGCCAGAATTCCCTCCTCCTTGATGCGTCGAATCCAAGGAATGGACACTGTTCCCACCACCATTGAAAAGTGGTATACCCAGGCGGTCCACTTCAAAACCCAGTGGGACCACACTGATGAGATTGCTCGTTGAAACAAAAAACCCTCAACCCATGTAGTCTATCACCAAGACAAGCCAAAGAAATGAGAAGTTGACCCAGATGCCATGGATGTCAATGCTATCTCCACCTCACCCCTCAAGAAGCTCACTCCGGATGAAAGAAAAAGGTGCATCTCTGAAGGATGCTGTTTCCAATGCAGACAAAAAGGGCACCTCTCCTCTGCCTGCCTACTCCACCACCCCAAAAGGAACCGTAACTAAGATGGTTAAGAAGGTCAAAGCTGACCAGGAACCCATTCCTCCCCTCATCGAGACTGATGACAATGATGACATAGTGGTCAAAAGGATCTCTACTCGAAAGGATTTTTAGATAGGAGGAATGCCTTGATGTCTTCCCCTCCTCATGTACTACTAGCAGATCTTGAAATGAAATCTATGCAACTTGCTGTCTTGTTAAAGACCCCTGCTGGGAAACAAACTGTCGAAACTCGAGCCCTCATTCACTCTGGTGCTGCTATAAACTGCATGGACTGGCACTTTGCAAAGAAAAACCACTTTCCCCTCTCTTGCCTTGACACCCCCATCCTAGTATAAAACGTTGACCAAATGGAAAACCAAAACAGTGCCATCCATTTTACCACCACCCACCACCTCCACATAGGATCAATAGTACAATGTGTAAAATTCTATCTGATCCACTGTGGAACCGAAAACCTTATCCTCGGACTCCCCTGGTTGAAGGTCACCAACCCTATCATTAACTGGAACGAACGAACCATCCAGATTGAACCTCCATCTACGCCTACCTGTACCGCTGAAGAAATTCAAACAGTGGTCAAAGAGGCAACCCCTCCCCCTGTCCCCATCCTTCGACACATCCCTGTAGACCCAGAAGTGTTCGACAAACACCTCTTTGACTACCTAGACAACTGGACTGGCAATCATTTTGTCAAACAATACAGACACCAACATTGCATCCACAGAGTACTAAAATGCGGAGCCCGTTACGTCTGGGCCACCCCCAAATACCTCTGAAAAGTCACCACCTCCATGGAACTTGCCGCTCTTGCTGAAGCCAAGAAAGAAAAGAAAACCCTACCCCCAGAGTATGCCGAGTTCGCCTCCATCTTCGAAAACCCCAAAACAACCCTACCATCCCCCTGAACGATCACCCCATCAACTTGAAACCCTCCTTTGAAGCAAAGATTGGGAAAATGTACCCCCTCTCCCCCAAAGAAAAGAAAGCCACCGACAAGTTCCTCAATGAACACCTAGCCTCAGGAAAGATCCGCCCATCCAACTCCCCCCAGGCATCCCCTTTCTTCTTTGTAGGGAAGAAAGACAGCGGTCTTAGACCCTGCCAAGATTACTGCCACCTGAACCAACACACTGTCCACGATACCTACCCCCTCCCCCTTATCTCAGACCTTGTCAACAAGCTCAAGGACGCCAAACTGTTCACCAAGATGGACATTCGATGGGGATACAACAATATCTGTATCAAGGACAGGGACCAGTGGAAGGCTGCCTTCATTACCCATAGAGGCCTCTTCGAACCTACTGTCATATTCTTTGGACTCACTAACTCCCCTGCCATGTTTCAACGATTCATGAATAACTCCTTCCGGGATATGATTGCCAAAGGATGGCTTGTTATCTATATGGACGACCTCCTCATCTTCTCAGAAAATGCAGAGGAACATACTCTATGAACCCAATGTGTCCTCGCTTGGATGAAGGAGTTAGACCTCCACCTGAAACTAGAGAAATGTACCTTCGATGCCTCTGAAGTAGAATACCTCAGAGTCGTTATTAAACCTGGCATCATCACTATGGACCCAGTGAAAACAGAAGGAATCGCTGACTGGCCAACCCCAACTAAGCTCAAAGACATCCAATCCTTCTTAGGATTCACCAATTTTTATCGATGATTCATCCCTAACTGCACCAACATTGCCTGACCCCTCCTTGACCTCCTAAAAAAGAACCTTCCCTGGCACTGGGACTCCCCTTAGCAAATTACCTTCGATACGCTGAAGAAGGAGTTCACCTCTGATTGAATCCTTGCCCTCCCCGACCCTTCCAAACCCTTTGCCATCGCTACTGACACCTCCCTTGTTGCCTCCGGAGGTATACTTCTCCAAGCAGACCTGAACAGTGACTGGAAACCATGCTCTTACCTCTTTTAGTCCTTCTCCCCTGCTGAACAGAATTACAACATCTATGACCGAGAGCTCCTTGCTGTCATCTGCTCTCTGAAGGTGTGGAGACACTACCTCCATGGCTCTGCTCACCCTATCACTGTCTTCTCTGACCACAAGAATCTCACTTACTTCCGACACCCCCAACAACTTAATTGACGCCAAGCCCATTGGATGCTCGACCTGGCAGACTTTGACCTTCACTTCTCCCATGTCCCTGGAAAACTCCTTGCTGGCCCTGATGCCCTATCTCGTCGACCAGACCATGGCAACACTGAAAGAGACAACAACGATGTTACCCTCCTCCCAGATGACCTCTTTGTCAACCTTGTCTCTGCTGACCTTTCCTCCCTCATCGCGAAATCCTCAGCAGACGATCCCCTTGTCTTGAACACCCTCAATGCCATGAAAGGCGACCTTCCCCCCTCATTTAACTCACAACTCTCCAACTGACAATTCAATGCTGGAGTCCTCACTTACCAGGGGAGGGTGTACATTTCCCCTGACCTTGACCTTTGTCGCTCCCTCGTCCAGCGACATCACGACTCCCTTGCTGCCGGACACCCCGGCTATCTCAAAACCTGCCAACTTGTTGCCTCAGAATTCTGGTGGCCGGGGCTCACCTCCTTTGTCTGCTCTTACGTAGCTGGTTGCGCAACTTGCCAACAAAACAAGGTCAACACACATCCCACCGTTCCCCCCCTCTCTCCAATCCCCTCCTCCTACACCCGCCCCTTCCAGCAGATTTCTTGTGACCTCATTGTGGACCTCCCCTTTTCAGGAGGCTATGACTCTCTTTTGGTTGTGGTCAACCATGGCCTTACGAAGGGGGTAATCCTCTGCCCCACTGTCAAAACTGTCACGCCGAAGGAATTGCATCTCTCTTTTTCCACAAAGTCTACCTCAGATTCAGCCTCTACAACAAAATCATCTCTGACAGAGGTCCCCAATTCACCTCAGCATTCACCAAAGAACTCGCACACCTCATTGGCTACAAACTCACCCTCTCCACCACCTACCACCCTCAAACTGATGGGGAAACTGAACGTGTCAACCAAGAAGTCGAAACATATGACTTCGCATCTTTTGCCAAGAGAACCCTGAAACGTGGTCAGACTTCGTATCCATGGTGGAATTTGCTCACAATTACCACCCACATTCCATCACCAACCAATCTCCATTCTTCCTCATGATGGGATATGAACCCCACTCCCTCCCCACTATTATCACTGATACCAAACTCCCTACCGTTGAATCTTGCCTCAAAGCACTTTCCGCAGCCTGAGAGGAAGCCCTAGCTGCACACGAACTCACCCATCAAACAATGAAATCCCGATCCTTCTGCTCCTTTTCCCCATTCAAAAAGGATGATAGAGTCTGGCTCGAAGCATGGAACCTAAAATGTGACCTAACCTCCTCCAAGTTCTCCCCCAAGAGAGAAGGACCTTTTCTTATCACCAAAGTCTTATCTCCCCTATCCTATAAACTCCACCTCCTGAAAACCTGGCAAATTCACCCAGTATTCCATGCTTCCCTCTTATCTCCTTATCAGTCCACAGAAACACATGGTCCATGCTTCCCCCAACCCCCACCTGACCTTATCAATGGAGAAGAAGAATACGAAATAGAGCATATCTTATGACATTCGTGAAACCCATGGAATAGAAAGTTCCTGATCCGATAGAAGGGATACACAGCCGAAGAAGATTCCTGGGAACCAGAAACCAACCTGGGAAATGCGAAGACTTCACTTGACGCTTATAAACGCCTCTACCCCAAAGACTTCCCCAAAAATGTTAACAAACCACCCGCCATTCACCGCATTTCTCTTGACATGACCTTCCATAGCTGCAACTCGTGTACTCTGTCTCCCATCCGCAATGTTCCCACCAACCCCACCCCATCCTCTATCTCCTCCGTCACCGCAACCTCAAGACCCCCTTCTCGATCTTCTTTGGTCGACACTGATGCCGGATGGGGATCCCTTCCCCCTTCCTTTCCTCGCCCTTCTGTTTCTGTTAGCCCTCCTCTTCCTGCTGTAATAGCTGTCGATGTACCCCTGCACACACATGACCTTCGGAATGAAGACCCTGATGGTGTCTATCTCGATGAACTACACGCCTTGATCATCAACCCAAGGATGGCCATACCTCTGACCAATCAGATAGACAACCGCTCTCTCTTTGAGAGCTTATACCTATCTTACTTGCAGAATGAAAGACTCTGTCTCCTAGTACCACACCTGACCAGACCGATGGAAGTATCTGAGGAGATCAACCGTGCTCACCTCCGTTTGAGGCATCATTTACAGAATGCCTTCTATCAGCTTCAGGGATTGGAATTCTTCAAAGACGTGGATAGGTACGAATGTGAAACCACTGCCCGGTGTATTGCCATGACTTACTGAGAGGACCCCTTTCCTGACCCCACATTCCCCACATCCATGTCTACTCAAACCCTCATGTGGGTCAAACACCTCTTCCCCCCCTCCGTACCTTCCACCCCCTCTGCCTCATCCTCCCCTCTGGAGCAAACCAAAGTCAATGCTCTTACCGCCACTGAGTGAATTCACGCCTCCATGTCTGAGGCCGTCCCTCTCCGCCCCAACCACCCCCTGTATAACCAAGCCTGCTTCTTCTGTCACCGACTTGGGCATCAGAGGATCCACTGCCCTCTCTACCAATGCCCATTTTGCCTTGTCGACGCCCCAGGCCATAATCAATGGCACTGCCCCAGACAACCCGCTTGCACCCCCCTCACTAATTGAATCTCTTCTTGACCCACCAACCTATGGCGTCATCAATCCCCACCTCCTCCCGCCCAGCTCTCCTCTTCCTCCTCCTCTTCTTCTGCAGGTACCCGATCCTCTAGACATTCCATATGCCCTGTTCCCCCTCCTTGCGGCCTTTTCCGTGTCTATGGACATACCCATTTTACACCTTCCCCCTCCCCTGATCGTGACTTCGACGATCCCACTGACTCTTTCGGATATTCCAACATCACTAGAAGTCCCTCTGGGGAGTTCAGGAGTCTTTACTAATAGTCTTCTGATGGTTCATCAACCCTAGTGCAGGGGTAATGTTATGATTTGTCTCTCTTCTTCTATGTCACTTCATTCCCTTTTGCTTCATAGTATTCCCTTGGACTTGCGTCTTAGCTATCTAAGCCCCATTAAGACCTTACCATTGATGGCTTACTAATTCCACCGCTCGATCGTATCTGCAGTACCTTAGTCATTTACTCTTCGTCAGGATCCGCTCCTATCGCACATAGGTGACGTGTCCCCTTCCTTTTGGTCCTTTTGTATTGGTTCTGCTCTTCGCTTGGACCACCCCTTCGCTACTATAAAAACCCATGCCTCCCATCATGTAACCCTAGCTTAGATCTACTCAACAATACACCTTGTCTTGTACCCTCTCCGAAATCCCTTGATCGCTTGTCCCAAGCTCCAAGCACCCTTGAACTCTCAAACTTTGACTCCCTCCAGACAGATTTGGAGGTTCCTTGACCCTCTTTACAACTAGTGGACTCGCAGTGGTTGTTTGAGGTATCGCAGCTGTGCAGTGACGTACGAGTCATCGCTTGGTCCTACCCGGAGCAAGCGTAACACAGACAGGTTGGGACTGAGGGGCTGATGACCAATAAGCAGTCCCAGAAATGCTGCTGCTGCATCTAGTGTTTTAAAGTCCAGTTGGCAACTGGTCACACAACTGGCAACTGGACCGGACTTTTGATTGGTTGCAACCAGACTGCAGTTGCGGTTGCCCAGATATTTTATTTTGACCAGTTGCAGTTGCCCTCCTTTCAGAAAATCAAAAAGACCGGTTGCAACCAGTCGCAACCGGTCTTTTATGTAGCCCCTATGTTTCCCCCATACATGTACACTCCCCATAATTTTTTCAGGATTTTATATAATTCATTTGAATTTCTATGCTTCAATCTATGTCAGTACCCCTCTGAGCCAACATCTGACCCAGTTTTGGTCATAACTTCAGATACTGTGGTCCGATCCCTACACTCTATAGGGGTCAAATGTAGCTAATAGTATGTAAAATAATATCCCCCACTGCTGGGAATCATGAATCTCACCATGTGAATTGATAAGACTGAAACTTGGTCAGTATACCCCCCTGAGCCAACATCTGACCTGGTTTTGATCATAACTTTATATCCTCCGATCGGATCTCTACACTATATAGGGATTGAATGTAGCTAATGGTATGTAGAACAATACTCCCCACTAGTAGAAACCATGGATCCCACTATGTGAAGTGATATAACTGAATATACCTCAATATGACCCCCTAAATTGACATCCATCTGAAAATAACTTATATCTTCCGATCATCTGATCGGATCACTATGTACTATAGGGATTAGATGTAGCCAATGGTATGTAGAATAATTCATCTCACTGATGGGAAGTGTAGATCTTACGATCGGAGCTGATATGATCAAATCCGGGTCACCATACAGTATATACTAACATGCATCCATAAATACATCATATCTGATGATCGTGTGGACCGATCTCTACGATGTATAGGAGTGAAATGTAGCTACGAATGAGGGGAATAATATCTACCAGCCATGCGAACCACCAAAATCACATTGTCAGGGGTTAGGGGCCAAAAACCGGTTGCAACCAGTTGCAACTGGTAAAAAAGACTGGTAGGACCAGTCCTAATCGGTCTCGGTTGCGTTCTGGGGCCTTCGGGACATTATTAAGACCGGTCTGGGTCCGGTTGCATGCTCAGGGGGTGAAAAAACCGGACTGGACCAGACTTTAAAACACTAGCTGCATCACAAAGGCTTGTTGACAGGATAAAGGGGGCTTGACCTTCACAGACTTTCATCATGAGCTCAGTGATGGTACCGGAAGTACACATGAAGTGTGTTGAAGAAGAATACACAAATCCATATCATTCTTGTAGGACATCATCCAAGGTGAGAAACACTGGGGACTCTGACTGAGGAATGTCGCCACCAAGAAAGTCTGTGCTCTGATGTGAGGACGGATTGAGCCACAGTGCATGGTAGGTCTGCACAGGTACATTTTGATCATTTTGATTGTCATCGAAGTCAAAGTCGTCTTCCGGAGAAGCAGTAGGATCAAATTCAGTACATATGTCCCATTCATCCATGAAGGGATCATAGCGCTTCTGGCAGCCTGGGTATACGCTCCAAATTTGGCTTGCTGTTGTGTGACCTATGTTGGTATGAAGTCAGAAACCATCAACCAGCTCCCACCGAAAGACTGTTGCCCCTCTTCTTCCTGGTATATAGCCATGGAGGGTAGTGTTTTAAAGTCCAGTCTAGGACCATTCAAAAGACTGGCAACTGGACTGGACTGCAACTGGTTGCAACTGGACTGCAGTTGCCGGTTGCCCCAGTTGCCGACCAGTTGCAGTTGCAGTTGCCAGGTCTGGCAGCTGGACCGGCAACTGGTCGCAACTGGTTGCAACCAGTTGCAACCGGTGCACAGCCACCCCTTATCTATAGTACCATCTGGGGTAATATTTGGTGAATTTTCCTGATTTTTTTGACATTATTTGAGCCATATATCACTCAAAATCCACTTTTCTATGTCAAAAATTCATATGTCATATAGAAAATATTTATATCTCAGTTAATTTGGGGTTACCCCCCCTCATACTATAGAGATAATATGTAGCCATCACTGTATAGAATAATTCATCTCACTACTAGAAAGCATGATACTCACTGTATGATTTTATATAAGTGAATCCGGGTAGGTATGTAGTCACATACCCCCTAAAATGACATCTGACCCGGAAATGGTCATAACTATTGATCCTGTGATTGGACTTTGAAGATCTAGGAGAGTGACTTGTAGCTGAGGGTATGTAGAATAATGTTTAGTATTCGTGCGAACCATGTTTCCCACGTGTTCAGGGGCTATGGACCGGTCCATGTGGCAACTGGTTGCAACTGGTTGCAACCAATAAAAAGACTGTTTAGGACCGGTCCTAATCGGTCCAGTTGCGGTCCTAGGCCTTCAGGAGACTCTTAGGACCGGTCCTGGACCGGTTGCCTGGTCAGAAGGCCAAAAAACCGGACCGGACCGGACTTTTAAACACTAATGGAGGGCATGGCTTGCACACTGCTCACACACTAACTTCTCCACTGGAGTCTCACATGCCTCCTTCCTCTTGTTATAAGATTCCATGTGAGCAAAAAAGTCCACCCAAGCTTCACCTTTTCTCTGGCGGGATCCATGAGGAGGGTCAGGCAGAGGGTGCTGAGGAGCAGATGTGTCACTGATAGCTAGGGTGATAGCACATGCAATGTTCTCATCACTTGGGTAGCAGTTATTCTTGACCCATTGGCTAGTAGTGAATTCTGGCAGATTCTTGAAGGACCGCTTCCCTTGTTTGTCATAGCAGCCCCAGATGATATAGACGGGGAGATGGGCCTGGACCATACGTTCTACATGGATGACACAGTCTCCATCAAACAGGTTCACCGCGGTACCGACCCTCAGATTTGTGGATGAGAAAGTTCCGACTGGAGAGTCCCTGAGCATCTTGACCATCACAGAAGAAAACCCTTTATCTAACAGAACCTGGACCCAATGTGGATCAGGCCAATCAATCCTTTTTGGATATCCGCTCATGGCCCACAACGTCATGGTGGTGAGGTGCTGGAAACAATATAATCATGCATGAGCAGCAGTACCACGAGCAGCTTTTTCTGTGAGCTGAGGTGTTCTGTAGTTTGTTGCACTTGGAACCAAGGTCAACACAACATTCATAGGGGCCATAACACCAAGTGCATTGAAGATGTTGGTAAGGAAATTGTCCAGAGCAATCCATTTATCCAAAAGGTCTTGTTTTAACTGGTAGAGGGAAAGCGACGTTCGAATGATCAGCAAGTTTTGCTTGTTGTAGGCGAGGCAAGAGAAAAGTGGGCCATGACGAACGAAATTGTGAAGGGAAAATGGAAGCTGTGGATAGTCTGCAGACATGACGCGGAATTCGCGACCATGGAACAGAGCCTTAGGACCATCGTCCTGTGTCTTCAAGGCGGAGTCACAGACAGGGGGAGGTGGTATCAACATGTTAGGAGAAATGACAACAAGACCATCAACGATGAAGGTATGCATTGCTGGAGGGTTGAAAGTAGGTATCAGCATTTGGATTGAAGACTTAGGGGAGGGAATTGAACTTACTGCAGCAAAACAGAAGAGGGAAGAGATGACAAGGGGTGGGTAAAATGGGTATGAAGGAACAGAGAGGACACTCGTCAGCATAAACACTGATAAGACAATGACGGAAAATAGAGAGTAGTCACCAAGTGAGGAACTCGACAGCGTAAATACCAGTGAGTGACAACAACGAGTTGTGATGGTAGAGAGACTTGACAGTATAAACACTGAAGAGTTAGAGCTTGAATGGCAGGGGAAAGTGCTCAGTACAAGAGAGGGTAGTGAGCTCATCAGCATAAACACCAACAAGCCATGCAATGATAAGATCTAATGGCAAGAGAACTCAACAGTGTGAACACCAAAGAGTTGGGGTTTGGATGGCAGGGACAAATCCTCTGTATAGAGTTGGGTAGTTGGTACAAAGTGAGGAGCTAGTCAGCATAAACACCAATGAGCCACAACGACAAAGTTTAACAACGAGGGAAACTCGACAGTGTGAACACTGAAGAGTTGAGAATGGAATAAGATCTAGAGATGTGAACAACAATGCATCTTGACTGAATAAATATCCAGCAAGTGTGGTTGCCCACTCAATGTCGGCAATCTCTGCAGCGTGACATAACAATAGTGGAATGAACAAAGCCACTTATTGACAAGGAAGTGCCTGGAAGACTACCCGCAGTAAACCACAAATAGTGAGTGGGAGAGCTGCCCATGAACAATGAAAACACTCCTCAGTATTCAACACTGAGGAGTAAGAAGAACGGATCAGAAAGACACAAATGGCAACAACCACTAAGAAAGTGTTGTTGTTGTTAGGTAAGCGTGTGCATGTGCAATCATTGGCCTCATGATCAAGTCCCTCAAGTCTTCCCCTACTACTCTATCACTCCTCAGTGTGCTCACTGTCCATGGTTTACTGTGGGCAGCTCCCCTTTCTTATTATCTGTGGTTTACCACAGATAGTGTCTCTTGATCCCAGTTCTATTTGTGGCAATGATGTCCATCGCCCTGCTTTCTTGGGAACTTCCCCCTCAATATCTTCTCCAGTGACAGTTGGTTCTTTCAGCTGCTTTCTGTATTTTGCTATGTACAACATACTGTTAGTTTTTGACCATATTGTACATGACTGCTATCCCTTGGGACACGTTTAGAAGTGCTCTCTCCCATCTATTCTTCTCTTCAATATCCTCCAGATTTAGGAAATCTGCCTGCCACTTGTCGGGATGAAGCCTGATTTAAAGAGTCTTCAAATAACCAACCAATGCATCACGGTCCATAGAATACTGTAACGTTCCTAAAAACAATTCAACATCTTCCATCATCACAGCTTCAGGCTGGAATCCATAGGGTTTTATGAAGACTAGCCATGGAGCAACAGCTGGGTGTACAATTCCACCGATGGGTCGATTGCCGAGCCAAGTTACCAACTCCTCAAACTGCCGATGAAACATGGCCACAGGCCACTTCCCAGGGAGGTATTGCAACTCAATCTGTTCCTTTTCTGACTCCCACCTGTTGATTTTCATCCTTTGTTCTATATCTTGCATGTCCTTCACATTGCTGTGAGTGAACCCCAGCTCTTCGCTGATGATATCTCCATTCCAAGGGATCTCAGCACCTGACATGTTCACCTTCGGTGGGAATCTCTCACAGATCCTCTGTGCTTTTCACTCTTGCTTTCCTTTGGCATTCCTTGCCAATCTTTGGTGCACAGTATCAGGTGAGGTATTGTGGACCCACTTGGTGCCATAGCTGGAGTGGTGTAGTTTACTTTTCATGTCACTCCTGTCTAATACTATACTAGGAGATGCTGTCCTTCCAGGTGAGTTTTGGCAATGCATTAGAACTGTTCCCTGTTCACCTGCCCATTTTTCCCCCCGTGCTCTCATATCCCTGCTAGGCTCATCCTCCACAGAATCAGGATAGACAAGTGAGCAGCATTCCTCAGAAGTTTGATCTTGACACATTGCTTCAGGTGGGTCGTCTACTTTCATGCTTTGCCCTCTGGAGTACTATACATATTTGTCAGTCAGTGTCTACAGATTTCAGGTAAAAATACCATTGATGTGCTCTCATTGACTGTCGTCAGTTTGCCCTCCCAGTTTACATGGCATGTATATGCTGGATCAAGTTTGTATATATCCCATTGATCCCTAGTGCAATAAACAAGCTCCCTGCACCTGTTTAGTCACAGCCACTTTAGTGGTCTCAGGAACATGAATACTTACCTGCATATTTTTATTACCCAAGGCCAGGTGCCTTCATCTTTTATACCTAGTGCTTGGCAAGCATTAGGAACGAACTTCCACATAGTAGAGCTGTTGGGTTGCATCTCAACCATGATACGCTGAGAAGTAACTTCTTTGATGGTCGGGTTCCCATGAGCTGAGGCTGTGAGCAGATCATAAGGGATGAAAACTAGCTTTGAGTCAAGGTCCCACAAGATCCGACGAGGTTGTCCTGGGTCCAGACGCCCAGGAGTGCAGCCATTGATAGTGGGTATATGAGAGGAATACATGGGTATACAGTTCACATCCATAGAGCATATTTAAGTACACTGTTCACAATTGTTACCCCCAGCTAAAGAGAGTTCAATAATAGTCGTACATCATTTACAATTGTAACCCCAGATAGTAGAAACATATACAATAATCACCCACCTAGCAACCCGCCTAGTAACATCACCAACAATAAGTGCCTGCCTAATGATGTCTTTCATTAATCCTAATTGAGATTATGCATTAATCTTGTAACTTTACTGAAAGAGATAAGAACTTACCCAAAATAATGTCAGAACAACAACATGACCTGAGGTAAAATTCCATCACACATAATGCAATAGAACCCAGCCTGGTTCTACTTGTTCTAAGGTATCACTAGTAGTATCCGAATAAATTCTGGCAGGAAAGTGGGGGTAGTGACAGAAGGGGTCGACAATATCATCTGGGGCGACGACCTGATGTTGGATTGCAAAAGATATCTTGCCATCAATTTCAAAGATATACTTGATAGAGCCTGGCACCACTGAGAGACTGTCATCACCATCAGCATGGTAAACAATGAGGCTATTTCCAACATGTGTAGAGTTTCTTGCAAACACTACTCCATTCACAGAATGACACGCATGAAGTATGACACTGGACTCAGAGATTAGCATATGCAGATCAGCAGGGGCCAAATAGGAGTTAGAATACTTTATTGGAGTCTTTGTGTTCCAAGTTACTTAGGGGAGTAAATGCCTTGTGAAAGAGTGCTTGGCATTCTTTGATTACGGGAGGACACTTATCATGGGCCAGCCAAGCCTTCAGCTGAGCGGCTTGAACATAGGAAGTAAGAATTGTGGATTCCAGCTGGCCTGTGCAGATTAATGTTATTTCATCAAGTACCTGCAGGTGAGCAGACATTTACCAAATTTATTGTTTGTTGGTAGACATTGCAGTTGCCCAATCAGGCGCTCGAATGGGAAGCACCACCATGAGCATACTGGGCCAAAGGAGAGGAGAAATTGGTGGATGTGGATTGCCATGTGACCATTTGGATGATAGGTAGCAGAGGGATGTACAGTCTTCAGTCTTGACAGCCACATAGCCATATAGGACTGATATGTGAAGGCATGTTCCTTGGTGATCGATCTGGCACATGCAATATGAACAGCAGAGACAAGGGCCATTGTGGTCCAAAGCTTCGTGTGGCTGGAGTGCAATGGCATCCAACTTGTGAGATGTCCCATCTCCCCACAGGCACACGAGTGCCAGTGGGAGATATACCATGATCATTGTGCACCATTCATCTGCTTTCAAGCTACCTGCCCCAGGTGATCCAAAGTTCTGAGATATGCTCCTCAGCCAAGATGGAGTGTCAGATGTTCTTATAGCAGACCATATTTTCTCAAGGACTTCATGGGTTCCATATCTACATCAGCAAATACAGGTTTTTGCCATAGTACTCATAGTGACCATAGTAAAGTCATAGTAGTCATAGTAATTTCATAGTAGCCATAGTACCATAGTACCATAGTAGTGTTCATAGTATGTGACAGACTTGCCACAGACTTGCCATAGTACTCATAGTATATGACAGACTTGTATAATATTTATAGTACTAATCCAGATTTCACCATAGTTATTATCACTGACATAGCATACTAGTGCCCACAGTATCTTCATAACTAAGTGATGGCCTCCACTAGCATAAACTCCCACACTGCCAGTTTACTTTACCCTTTTAAAATCAGCCTGAGAGCACTGGCAACTTGAAGATACTATAATAACTGACAGAGCATGACAAGTCTATTGTGGTCATGGTCTACTATCTTACTCAGACTACCTGTACACTTGCTAACTTGAATAACAAATCTCAGGCTTGCAATCATAAGATAATCATGATCATTACTAGTATAGTTCAAGTTGGCAGATACCATGACCATGACTACTACCATATATCAGCATAGTAGAATCATTGAACAGTGAACATAGTAGTAGTAAATGAGTCACAATAATGACCTGCATTGATTTTGCACATAAGAAAATATGGATACCATGACGGGAAAGGGAAACAGACTCGGACCTGGATTGTACACAAGGGTTAGCTAGTAAACACAACTTTTGATGCTGAGCTTGACACCACCATGTTTACCAGTCCCAGCACACTGTGTTATGTTGTTGAAATTCTCATGCTAGTAGTCACACCAGAAAGCCACGCAGGGGTTGTCGTGCTGGACATGTCCGGACTCGGAGTGTGCATTGGACATGGAGAAGGCCCAGGCAGCACAAGGATAGATTGCCTCCATAGCACTGAAGATGAGTACTGGCATCAAATTGGGGTGCCATGTGGCATGCAGACACAATCTGGAGACGGTTAAGACGGTAATTAGACTAGGCATGCCGACCGGGGATGATCTTGTACAGTGACTGACTGACAGGTCACTGGCATGATGGGATGTCAGCTGAGACGTTGGTGTTCTGCTAGTAGCCGTGGTTGTGATCAGTAAGCATGAGGACGAGAGACTCAGGCTGAATGGTAGGAAGGGGGAGTGGTGAAGGGTGGGACACCGTTTTAACGGGGAGAAGTGGGAGGCATCAGAGTGGCATAAATTGGTTGAACAGTGTTGGCTTGTGGGTATCTGTGGTTGAGCGTAATCATTTCCAGGCAGACTCGGGGCACAGAAGCTCTATGGTGGACAGGAGGAGGTAGGAGAGTCGGATCGAGACAGTGAGAACGGGAATTCAGAGCAAGGAGGGGTGTGGATGGGTGTGGAGAAGGTGAGTAAAGAAGTGGTAGAGGGAGCACAGGTGGCAGAGGCCTGAGGCACAGGGAATGCTCATTGTATGTAACCTCTGGGTCTCGGATCCACTGCGGGTATCATTATGATGATACCGGCGACATGGCAGGCTCGACTGAGTGCGTGCCACAACGTTGTAGCTCGCCAACACTTCAATGCCATGTTCGATCTAGTATACCAGGTGTCGTGGAAACATAGAATATGCCAGTATCCAACCCGCTATCATCGTCCATCATCGAAATTGACCAAGACTTGGATCTTTGAATATGAATCTACAAGCGCAAAGTGGAGGTCAATGGCACAGTGCTTGTTACATGGCGTAGATATGAATAGAGCTCAACCTTTGAACTGTTCTTTTGACAATGGCTCTCCATTGTTGAAATCGAAAAATGATGGGACGACGGGATCGGTGACAAGCCAACTCTCCATGTTATGGTAGGGCTCAACAGCAGATCAAATATGTGTGTGGATTAGCGGCGGTGCGACACACCTCAAAGCAGGGAAATTGAAGCGCATTATGCACCTCCTTGGACTGAACGTGAGGCACTCTTCCAGGAAGTCGATGGCTGGGATGTAGAGTAAGCTTAGGTGGGCTGCTCCGTACGATCGAAAGACTGACCAACAGACATAGTCTGGGAATCCCTGCCTTTCTCAAGTGGCAAAGCGCGGATGTACTCTCGAGGCCTAGGTGATGAGATGGCATAAAAGCCGTCGATGGAAGGAGTGCCAAGGACGTCAAGGATGGGGGACAGCTGGTCATGATCTTGGGCAGGTGAGCGTGTATATACGTGTGAATCTGATCGCGGTACTCACAGTCACGTCCCGGAAACATGGTTTTCTACTTAGCGTGTCCGCCAATACACAGCCAAAACTCCGTATGTCTATCGCACGTGTGTATTTTTTGCGTGTCAACATGACTTCCGGAGCGTGATACCACTTTGTGATGCATTAGTGGCGAGATGAAATAGAAGGAAGAAGCCACGTACCGTGCTGTGACGTACTCAGTTAAAAGTGCTCCTCTCATTTGCAACTCTGGGTGGCGATCCTGTTGATCGTGTGAGGCCAAAGTGGCAGAGCTGGTGCGTAAAGATGAGATGAGACGCTGACGATGGATGTGCGAGCTCACCTTGAAATTGCAATTCATGTTCAGCAGCAAGTTGGATGGCTTCAGGTCACGATGCAATATGTCAGCGGAATGGAGTGCCTTCAACGCTCGTAGCGCCTTTGTCATCCTCGTAAGTGCATCGTTTCATAGAAGCATGGAGATTACCTGGTAGACGGAATATTGTCAGTGATTGTCGCTTAACTTCTGAGCTCTGATAATACAGGGAAAATCAGTCTCCGTCAGCCCCTGGATGAGGTACACCTCTTTGGAAGAGCCCCGAAATTAGGGACTTGAGGGATGTTGAAGATGGAGACGCTGTTTTCGTGACGAAAGCGTCAGAGAAGCTTGAGCTCGCGAAGTCCGTATACAAAGCACGGAGTGGTCGAAGGGTGTGATACAGTTGATACGGTTGATGCCGCGACTCATCCCTGTGATGGTTGATGGATGGCAGAGCTAGTAGTGGCAAGGTGAGACGGACAACAACTTGGAGAGTGCACGGACCAGATGATGCCATAGGCGTCTTCACCGATGACCTCGAGGACATGGTATGTGCCATTGACGTAGGGGTGAAGCAGAGCGAGCACTAGTCACTGTAGAGCAGTCAGATTGAGCGAAAAACCATAACACGATACTAGTAGCGCACCCGAGGGCCCAGCACACCGACACCCCAACAACACACTCACTGGCAGACTCATCCCATCTATCATCCTAACCCATCATGACGCAAACGACGGACCCAAAACAATCTAGGGGGATCAGAATTTGCAATAATACACGAAGTGGGGCTTCGCAACATGCAGTGGAAAGGGTGCAGGTTTGAGTTACAACAATGAGTCATGAGATGAGCGTGACGCTGTGTCATCATCACGGTCATGATGTCATTTTCTAAAGCAGTTATTGAACACACATCGAGAAAACAAAACAACAGACATGTATGGACAGGCGGGTACTACAGTAGTATATGTACTGGATATAATTGTGCACGGTGCCAGAACTCAGAAGGTACAACTCGACACGACTAATCAGCGGCCCTTCTTCGGCCTCTTGCTTGATTCCAACGCAGCGGATTGTGAAGTATTAGCGTGCTTGCGCTTTCCTGATGCGTTGTACCATTCCAAATAATGCTCATGAGCACACTCGAAGACAGCCGTCCGCATAGAACGGAGGAAACTCTCCCAAGGCACTGTCAGAGTCACCATTGATTGACGTACTTGCTCAATGTATCTGGCTTCACCAGTGCCAGACTCCATCGTCTTCAAAAGGGATTCCTTGAGTGACTTGGAAGCATCGAAGAGCAACCGGTCGATGTCCTCCGTGGAGAGAGTGGGATGAAGCAGCTGTAAGTTAATTAGAATTAATGAAGAAGTGAAAACTATTCGATAACAATACCCCTCGTGCAGAGTACTTCGTTTGACGGTCTTCGTCGATGATTAACTGGCCGTCCTCAGGGGAATGCACATACATTTCCACTGACACTCGGGCGAGGGATACCCAGGTGATCCCCCCCCAAACGACAGGATGTAGACCAGCCCCTTCCATTGTGGGGTTGAAGGCATCGTAGTCAGCGCGGGGTTCAGCATGAAGTTTTCGTGCACAAGCATCGTCGCTTTTGGGAGATTCCCACTTGGGGGACTCGGTAAGGGTGAACATAAATACAAGATCAACTGTAGGTGTGGAGGCAACGACCTCCCTGAGACGGTCACGAGTTTTAGAGGGGGAGACGGCGAATGAAACTTCACCGATCCACTTCAGGGTTGAATGAAGCTTTGGACCTCCATTGACCTGGATCATGAGTTGAAAATCAGGCACGGCCTGTCTCATCTCTTTCTTCTCCCCTCGCTGATGGCATTCGCTGTCCTCATCCTGCTTATCATGGTCTCTTTCGTCATCTGGCTCATCGCACTTGTCTTTGTCTCGGGTGTAGTAAACGCGTTTGTTCATAGGGGTGATCAGCTTGTGGATATCCTTATCATGGCCGATCGCGTTGGTAAATTCATTGACTATGTTGATCAGCGCGGTGAGAACACCTTCGTGCAAGCTGGATGGAGTCATCGTCAAGAGGGTGTTTTCGTCGTAGAGGTAGATGAGTCTGGAAAGAATGTTTAGTTACTAGTAAACCGTTTTCTACAAGTTTAATAAAACCCACTTTGGACGCAACCAGGGATGCTTCTCTACAAGCATTTCCAACAAGTCAGCGTAATTGTCGCATGTGAAGTTATCGAAGGTCTGTAGAACACCAGGGTCAGTAGCCTATGAAGTTTGACCCGATGGGTGACTGACGTGCAATACGTCGAGTGGGGCATCTACTAGAGTTGAGAGAACCTGAGCTGACGGTCAATATTAGCTAAGTCTCACACGCTTCAGATCGCGGCCTCAACTGATTTTGGGGTTATCTTCCGCATCCGAGTCGGAAGTATCACGCAAAGATTTCACATCACAATACAAGCTTTCTTGTTTCTTGAAAGATCTGTGAGCAGTACCATTCTTCTTTGGCTTTGAATCCTTTCTCATGAGTAGGGTGGTGTTGGTGTGACTGGAAGATCTGGTCTTGGAATGGGGGGTCCTTTTGGAACCTGTGAGGACAAATAGTAAGCATATTTAATGTTGGAAAGGGTTATTGCATGAGTGTATCGGACCTGTCTGCAAGCTGGTATGAGCAGGCATTGCTCATGAAATGAAAAATACAGCCCAGAACCTGTGAGTAAGAGGGGAAAGGAGTTGTGGCTTTATGTTGCCACGCAAGTAAGGGGAGAAGCTGACCTTACGCACGTGACTGAGTTTAAGGAGCTCTTAGTAAGAACCCGTTTCATAACATCCGTCCGTGTCGCCTTGCCATTAATGTCAATGATACATAGCTACTTCATATCCTCCATTGTATCCTTTGTATTTACACAGTGATTTTCACTGAAGATCTACAAAATATTCTTCATCGTTCGTATCCAAGTTGTCATGCCGACCAAAATCTTGTTATAGTGAGCAAGTATTTTTTCAGTGTAAACAAAAAACAAGCATTACTGGAGCAGTGACATCGGCACGTGCGTTTAGTCGGATTTACATTATGTGAGTGAAGAGGTCGTCCAGTAAGACGAACATTGTCACACCATAGGCCAACACTCATACTCGCTGCTTCAAAAGCTTTTTTATAATGTTGAACCTTCAGACGATTGAGACACATGCGAGAGGTGTGCTCCAAAAGTTCACATGAAGCGAGGTGCATCTGGGCTTGTAAGACAGACCGTTTAGCGCGAGCGATCTCCAAGTGGAGATAGACAGCATTGGGCTTGGTCATATAGGACTGTACACGTTCAGAAAGGTGTGAATTTAGTGACCCACCACTCACCAATTCGAACGTTCCTCCTTCAAGTAAATCAGCACGTACGTCAGAAGCATCTACTCCATCATCTGGGAGTTCCCTGTCATCTAGAGCTTCTGGTGAGGGAGGAATTTCTAGTTGGGGAATAGCAGAAGCACTGGGAATTGTCACTCCCAGAGTTTCAGGTAAAGAATGAGCATCAGAAGTGACTGAGATTCTGCTGGGAGTCGGATTGGATGCAGAAGAAATCGTATAGCTTTTATCTGGACTAGGAGTCGATAAAGGGCCAGATGAAGATGGAAAAGAGGGAGGAGGGAGAGAGGCCATGATGGTTGTGTGTCAGTGGCCGTTGACTTTACCTAATCATTAATGCCTATACGTGAAACAAACCGAATATCTTGGCTTGTTGTTGTCTAGGTCAAAGTCTTTAGATCCTTTAGACAACGGGCATAAGCATAGAGAGATGAGGTTGGTGAGATAAAGACCACGGTAGTCTCGGTGCTTAGTGGTAATGGCTACAGAGAGGATACCAAGAAGTAGGGCGAAAACTCCAAGAGAACTTTACTAAAGTCTCTGGAGGTGGCATCGAGCCTTTATATACTAACTAGGGTTTGTACATGTTTGTACCTATTTCCTACTAGGGAAGTCGTACGATGATAAGGAGAAAATCAATGATTGGTGGATAAGGAATGGC
>JBBPUM010000274.1:0-20804 GCA_038094695.1 Chiua aff. virens | reverse complement strand
ATTTGGTCGGAGTTGGGTAAACTCGTCAAGATAGAATCTGTCTATATCTTCGTGAGGTGATGTGGTACGTGCCTTCGGCTCAGCTCCCCCGCTTCCCATCATGTATCTTTCACCATTGTGCATAATCTTCTTCTGTGTTGTATTACTAGTGGCTCGTCTGCGCAAGACCAGGAAGGTTGATACTCAACGCCTTCCTCCTGGACCACCTCCAATTCCTGTGCTTGGAAACGTTCGCGGAATCGATACTCGTCATCCTTGGAAGTCGTATGCCAAATGGGGCGAAGAATATGGTTCGTTCGTGCACAAGTAGCTTACTCTGTTGCGTGGATTAACGAATTCCAGGTGGAATTATCTACACTCGATTATTGACCCAGGAAATCATCGTTATCAATTCTGAAAAGATCGCTCAAGAGCTCCTTGACCGACGGTCGTACAATTACTCCAGTCGCCCTGCGAGTCTCATCCCTGTAAATGAACTGTAAGAGGTCTTCGCCGCTCTCCGCCGTCGGTACCCGAGTGACTTGTGGAACAGTCTTGGGACAGAATTCTCTTCTATATTTTTACCATACGGTGACCGCTGGCGCCTTCACCGTCGGTTTTTTCATCAAGCGTTCCATCTGAATGCAGCGCCGACATTCCGTCCCACCCAAATGCGAAAAGCGCATGATCTGATCATGCGTTTGGCGGCGAAGCCTTATGATTTCAAGGCACATATTCAGACGTAAGACGATTCTGTGTGAGTTCATCGGTTACGTTGACGATCGTTTCCAACAGCCTGAGTACTTCGACGATTATGTCGCTCGTGTACGACTACAATGCCTCGGGCGTAGATGATCCAATTGTGGCCTACGTTGAGCGTGCGACTAATATCGCAGTGAAAGAACTGCGACCCGAGCTGGCCGCTATAATCGCGGCGTTCCCACCTCGTGAGTGTTTCACGTGTGCGTTGTTATCGAGGAGTTTAACCATCATTTCCGTCTGCGAATTAATCATCCTTACATTAGTGAGGCACCTTCCGGAATGGTTCCCAGGGGCGGGTTTCAAGCGCAGTGCCTTGATTTCCCGCAGGTCGATAGCGGAATGGGTAGACGCACCTTTTGAATACGTGAAGAGGAGTATGGTTAGTGGCTCGTTTTCTACAGCAGATGACGAAGTGTCCGTGGCTGATCATTCACTATAGGCGGCAGGCACCGCCGCTCCATCTATGGTGTCGGACGCCTTGTTGAGAATTCATGACAAGGCAAGTACAGAGGCAGAAACTGCTATGCTTGAAAAGGCGGTGAAAGAAGCATGTGCCAGTGCCTACGCAGGTGAGCGGACAGTGCACAAAAATATTTGACTAGGCTGTGTCTGAACCACGCACGTGTGAGCAGCTGCGTCAGAAACGGTACGAAGCCGACCTTCCAGACCAGGATCTTCCATTGATCAACTGCCCCTGACAGACATGTACCACGCTCTTGGTCTTCTTATTGGCAATGATTGTATACCCTGACGTACAAGCACGGGCGCAAACTGAAATTGACTCGGTCATCGGCGAAGGACTGGAAAGGCTGCCTCAATGGGAGGATCGATCATCGCTCCCCTATGTTGAAGCTATAATCAAAGAAACATTAAGATGGCATCCGGCCGTACCTCTTGGTAGGTCGTGTGGGTACACGTGTTGATGTAGGACTCATCACTCTAAGGTATTCCTCACGCAACTGTGAACGATGATGTTTACGAAGGATACTACATTCCAAAAGGTCAGTTATTACTTTCCAGTGTTAAACGTGTCGTAAATTGTTCTTTGATTTATATTTAGGAGCGACAGTGCTGGTTAACGCATGGTACGTCCCGAATATTCTAATTCCTTTTGCCTGACACCCTGATCTCGGGCTTACAGGGCGATGTCTCAAGATCCAATCAAATTCCCTGAACCAGAGAAATTCAAGCCCGAACGCTTTCTACATGAGAATAGCTTATCCGTAGACGAGCTTTCGTTTGCTTTTGGATTCGGTCGACGTGTTTGGTACGTACACCTGCCTCGTATCTCGTTCAGGGTCGTTGATATCTATCTCCCCCTCATTTCTTTCGTTCCATGCGTAGCGTTGGCCGACACGTCGCAGACGCGTCTCTCTGGATCTCGATCGTTTCCTTACTCGCCGTTTTTCGTTTCGAAGCACCACCTTCGTGGGACCCGGGTCCGGACGGGGCCAACGTCAAATGGACCGAGGGTGTTACCACGTGCGTCGTATCATCTCGGATTTTGTGGCGAGAGTCCCTGACGATTTGATATGCTTTTCTTTCTTTTTATCCGCTTTCCCTAATAGGCACCCTGAGGAGCTTCCATGTGTCATTAAGCCGCGACACGAGAACTTGAGCGCTGACAGGCTTGCCCACTTGATTGGGCTGTCGGCGTTGTGATTGAAAGATGGGAGTGGAGCTGAACGCTGCTGGCCCCGCAGGATCGGGTGCCAAGTTGCCATGTACTATAAGTGCATCCGCACTATGGGTTTTTTCCTCTCTTTCCTTTTCCTTCCGCATGACCACACGCTTCGTAACGAACAAACTCGGGAGAGTGTAGTATCACCTCTGTCACGTCAATGAGAATCACATACATATACGATGTTAACTAGCAACAATTACAACCAATTTCATTCTGCAATTAGCACGAAGATCAATCCAAAGGGTTCAAAGTTCAGTTATCGCAGGTCACCCCCGAGTACAATATAATATACATGAATATTTACGTAAAAAAGAATTGGGCTACCGAGACCCCCAACAAAGCATTTCAGACAAACCATGCACATCAAAAGATTTCAAAAGAAAGCATGGCAGCGGCCTGACTGTTTAACGGTCCTGAAGGTCATTCAGGAGACGAAGGATATTGATGACTACAGACGGAGTGGTGAGTTTTGTTAGCATCGAGAAAACGCCGAACTATAACTTACAGAGGTTAACAAAGCTGCGAATAGAGTTTATCAGCCCGCCGCCATGCACCAGATGAAATAGAAACATACTCAAGATAGAGGCTGATGGCACCCAAAATGAATTCATCAGGAGACAGACGCTTAGTGATGATAAATGTGTCATAGACAATGTAGCCGCTGAAGAGCAAGCAAGCCCCGACAGAGTAGATGATGTCCATCGTCTGACCAAATGGAATGAACATGTTGACCAGCCCAGCCATCACTGCGGAGGCAATCTCAGATCTGCGTCAGGTAGTCGTCAGGATTTGTAACGCACCCAAGGCGATGAGGGCCCCGAATAGCCAGGGACCGAGTCCAGAGAAATCGTACTACAGGTGATCGATCGGTATTATCAAACTAATTTCAGACAAATGGTTACCTTAGATTGAAGTGTGAAGAGCGTCAAGCCAAGGAAGACTCCTAAGGTGATCATGCTGCCGGGAATTAATGAGTTGACAAACGGGAATAGCATGATATACGTACAGAGCTTGCAATACGATGACATTGTCGAAGAACGCGGTGAGTACTCCCAAAGTAAATGCTTCCATTGCGGTAAACGTGGCCAGTAATACGAAATTGAGAGGATGGCTGTGACGCTTCCAGTAGAGAAGACCAAGGTTGATGAGGGTACCGAAGAGAGGGAGGTAAATAGACCAAGTGCTAAAAGAGAATTAGCTATGCAGCAGCGCAGAGCACGAAGGTATCGAACGCACTTCTGCATGATCCACATAATCGCCGAAGGGGACTGGGAAATACCGCCGGCGACGAGACAAGTGGCAAGCTTTTCCAGTGAGGTTAGAAATGGGGGGAAGGAGAAATCGACGATCACTTACAATTTGACAGACTTCAGGGAATGTAATTTGAGCAACGTCGTGCACGAAGCGTTAGATATACTCACATAAGATGGTGTAAACCTTGCGAATGAAGGCTGCCCGAACTTCGACGGAACTCTCTGAAACGGTGACACCGTACTGTAATCACATAGACGTGGGTATACAGAACGAAGCTCTTGAGTATTCCATACCTTGAAGTCATCTGGAACGTCACCCTGTTCGGGTTGATCATAGAAGGCACCGCCTGGAGACCTACGACCGAGCAAGGGGTCAGAGGAATTGACCAGGGGCTTTGAAGAGGACCCGGTCGCCTGGTAGGCTGGGGGAGGAAGTGGGTTTTGGCTTGAGCTCATTTGCGTAAAGTGATAAGCGATGAGTAGTAGTACAGGAGGACCCGGCCAGAATGACTTTTATTCGCTGCGCGGGACAGCTGAATCAGCAGATTTGTGGCTGTGCTACACCTCCCAAGTGAGCCTGATTTGGGCCACTCACAGCCTGCTCGTCGACCGTCACCACCGCAGACATGAGAAAGTATTGGCACTGCTGCCTCGCTTAGCCCAACATCAGCTTCGCCATTGAACGTGGTACAAATGAAAAAATAGTGCCAGTGACAGATACTCAATACCCAACACGTCACGCCCAACAAACCCAGCCCTTCTTTACCTCAGGGATCGCCCCTGCCGGTTGGCCGCATCTCCTGCTTTCTCCGCGTCGACCTGTGGTGATGGTTGTGGCGTAGGCGTCGTGTTCGAAGCGGAGTCGACACTGTTGGGGCCACCTCCAGAGCCCCCCTGGCTGTAATCTGGCCCCCGCATGAATCGCCTACCCATCACCCTTTCCCCTTCCCTCGCCGTCCCGGACCGTTTGGCTCGCTGTGGTCGATCTGGCAGCTTTTTGGCGACGTGTACCCCTGGTCCCTCCCCGTTGTCTTCGTGTGTGTGGTTGCGGCCCCGGCTGGCTGTTCGTTGGTTGCGATCCAGGTGATGGAATATGTGTTTATCATTGCTGAGATCGTCTACGCCTCGACGGACCGCGATGTCTGGGCTACCGGCAGGTAGGGCGTACGCGGTGTGCATGATCGTGATCGCAGCAACTAGGGCAAGGAGACGCATGGCGATGGCGATGATAGTGGCAGAGAGTGTGGTAGGTCAAAAGATAGTCTCGAGATGATAAATACTGAGGAAAGATATCAGGGAGATTTTTCGCGCTTTTTGCTGGCTTATATATCTTTCAAGGCGGCTGACCCGGCGACTGCACTACCGACGCGCGCGCCACAAATCTCCTACACAGAGGCTGACGATTACATCCTTACCCTTCTCCAATACCCTTCTGTATGTTGAGTGTCTGGACACGTTTCGATATGATACAATCAATTTCTTTGCGATTCCATCGCCGTAAGTTTGCATAAGCCCATAACTCGATAAGCAAACTCAGGGCTAACTCCATTTTCTGGAATTCCCTCATCACGACTGTTCCACTTCCCACCTCGAACTCCGTTCATATTTACCCGACGAACTAGAGCTTTGATGATAACGCGGTAGCCTCATCGAGTCCGTTCACCCTTACCATCTAGGCTGGCATCGAGGTGCGTGTTGCTCCCTCCAATACCCTCCGAATCTCATTCACAGAGTGACTAGAACACGGATGGATGCGCAAGGGAGCTGCGTGTCCCCGTTCTTACTCCGATGCGGCTCCAGAAAGATGTCACCATCAACACTCAGGGGTCAATACATTACCATTGCAAGGATTTCCCCGCAGTAATCACCGGCCAATAACATACGTCACAGGTAGCCCCCAAGCGAATACACGCTCGGAGATGCCGGACCCGGGACAGATCTTGCACCGTTGCATGTACCCTGCACATACAGAACCCCGCAACATGATTATGAATACCGGCATGCACAGCAACTCGTTATGATCAGCGATTCACGACCTCACCCAAGATGTATATAGTATGCCGTATTTGTGACGCCCTTGACGAACTCAAGCATCCCAAAGCTTGGATCACAGTTTCATGTGCACAGAGTGCGAGTCACCCGTTGGGTGTATAGGCGGCGTTCCGTTGACGTGCCTTATTCTCCCCTTTTGGGGCCAGCTTGCACACTTCTACTGCTGCTTCCGTCCCCCGGCGAATATCCCGAGTGCCGATGTGTCTTACTGCGCAACACTCAAAACATTCATGAAACCAACGTATTAGTGGCGTTCACAAGGCACTATCCGGTCATCATGGACATCCGGCGTTCTGAGTGAGTCATCCGAAGCGCACGTTCAGGCGTGCGCGAATCACTGGCAACCAAACCGTTCATTCACATTCATATAGACATTGAGCGGCGACGACGCATCGCAGTCTTCCTATCAACTAGGGCGTTGGCGTCCAAGTTTGCGCTGATCTCGGAGCCTATCAAATCTTGGATCCCCCGATGAGTCGGATATGTTTGACAGTGAGTGAGTCACGGTCCAGCATCATACCTCTCTGGAAGATGGCCAGAGTTGGCCTGGAATCCTATGCTATACATCTTCCTAGACTCCCGGTTGCCGATATCCAACTGCGGCCATCAGCGACACGCGTCATGGTGCGCACGTCATAAAGCAGGTTACACTTGAGGCAGATAGCTCGTCCATGGAATGATAAGGATGCCGGCAGCGTTCTGCGACCTGCAAACCTCACTTAGTAATGGTAACAGAACGAACACCATGAGCAGGATACGAGGCCAGCAACGAGCAACACGTATTCCACTGAGTCTCAGCCCGGGTCATGCTGCTGATAGCATGTAACTCGTCATGAATGGTAAGGGTGCCGGCAGCGTTCTGAGAATTGCAAACTTCACTTGGTAATGATAACAAGACGAGCAGCATGAGCGAGATACGAGGCCAGCAACGAGCAATATGGATTCCACTCGGCCCGGGCTATGCTGCTGATGTCAGCCACACCGAAGGAAGCCAGTGTCCGATCAACGAGTGTATTGGGAATTTACAAGAATTGCTCGTACAACACTTTTAGTCCTACTCTCAGTCGTCTAGATATACACTCCGATGATTTCCATTGTGTTGTGCTGCAACAAAACCTCACCCAGTGTGTTGAACATATGTGCTTCTCCACGACCAAAGATGAAATACAAAGCCAAAGAAAGAAGGTGAAATGGTGGAGGGGTAAAAGAGTCTAGGAAGGTGTGTCGAGGAAGAAGTGGAAGTGGGAAGTAGAATGAGTGGCAGACGTGTGACTTGACCAAGGGTGTGAACACGCAGTGTTCCATACCACACGCCTCACTACAATAGAGATCACCGGCAGCTCTTCACGCCGATAACAGCGCCTTGGCAGGCAGTCCCAGCTGACGACATATCCTTTCCATGTGTTCTCGTTCCATTTCTGACCCATAGTCGCCAAACGCCACGTCCATTTCTTCCAACGTCTATGCGCCGACATGAGCAATCATCGCATCACACGGGATTGTTAACACATACCCTTCCCTTTGTTTCTGGGTAAAACACCACTACAAGCGAGGCGTAAGTAGTTGGAATGTACAGGAATCGCCTCGAACGTACACGTCGTGAAAACCGCCAACACGGCGAATCCCGCAAAGAAAAAGTAGGTTCCCCCGTACGGGATTGTGGTGAGCATTTTCGGGGACACCAAGCCAACGACGCTGTTCCATCAAGGCCAACGGTCAGTGCATGTAGCGCACCATGTAGTCTAATCAAGAACACGCACAAATTGGACATCCATGTAGCTGAGGTGGTGATAGAAATACCGGTTGATCTCAGATGCAACGGAAAGATTTCACTCGGAATGACTGTCAGACAAGAACAAAATAAGTCAGCTTTGAGAACTTCTGATAACCGACAACGTACCCCAACCGATCGGTCCCCACGAATACGAAAAGTTGACATCGTAGAGAAAGATGAAAGCTAAGGTACCGGTCTGTAGCAAGTCGGCCGAGAGAGCGAAACACATTACCTATGGCGACATGTCCAGCGGTCACATGTCCCTGCCAATCGTGTCCAAACGCAGCGACCAACGTGCCAACGACCACGAGTGAAATACAACACCCAGCAGCACCGAACATCAACAGAGGTCGCCGACCGACGCTGTCCAACAAGATCACAGCCGGAAGAGTGGAGAGCATCTTAGGGTACCTTAAGAGACAGGATGCATTAGACCGGAATTCCAACTCACGTTCACTATCCCATACACCCCAGTAGCCAACAAAGAAGTGGTATTTGGGTCTAGGCCTAACTGGCCAAAGACTGAAGATGTATTGAGCTCCAAGTCACGAACAAAAGTAAATGACCTACTCGTCGGTGCGTAGTAAATGATAGCCTTGTATATCTGTCAGCCAACGAAAGAAGGTCTACCAGCGAACCAGAAGCACATACGTTACAACCCTAGATCATCGATCGTCCCACTCAGAAACAGCGGAATTGCTCAAAAAGTGTAAAAACGCACGATAAATTGCTGATAAAACATCGTCAGGCAACCCACTGCCAACCGCTTGAACTTGGGCCAGGTCGCCACTAGCGCGATGTAATTGTTGATAAATCGTCTCATCGGACTTGCATTCGGATACGCTCGCTCGCTCGCCTCCCGAGCGTACAATATCTCGGCTTTGATCTCCAAGATTTCGTATCGCACAGCAACATGATCCGATGGTTTTCTTCGTAGCATGGATAACGTCGCGAGCGCTTCTTCTTCGCGTCCTTTCTCCATGAGCCAACGTGGCGAGTAGGGCATGAACGCCATCCCGATACCCAGGCACTTAGTAGGCGACGTCAATAATGCGAGGTAGAAAAGTGTGGACACTGACTAGAGCAGGAAGCATCTGGAACCCGATCGGAATTCTCCACGATGCCTGCGTTTGACCAGTGCAGCCACCAGCTGGAACATCAGTGTATGGATCGAATGTCGGTTTGCCGTTTAAAAGAGGTCCCGTATATGCTACTCCGGGTGCGCAACGTGTTCCTCCAATATGCGACGTACCATACGCAAGCCAATCTGGAGTATACGAACGCTGAGTTAAACTTCAAATACAGAGCATGGGTGGCAACGTACAGCTAACGAAGATCTGGGTGTTTGCGGGATCAACTTTCGTTGCACACAAATGGACCATAGACGTACACCAGCCGTGATAGAGAGTTGTTGCAAGGCGACCAACGATCCACGAATATTGGCACTGGAAATCTCGGCCAAATACATGGGGACGACGTGCGTCAACGCACCCACCGCCAGACCAGCGGCGGCACGACCACCAAAGAGGTAGTCTGAAAGCCATATCCAGTTAATCTGTGCAAATTTACGATCTGTAAACACACCTTGAGAAGTGGCCCCCGTTTGGAGTCCAGATCCTAGTAGGAACAAGACCACGTTACACATGATACTCCGTTTCCGCCCGATCTGCCAATGTCCCTCAGTGAGTAATAGCCCTCCGAATTATACGAGGAAACCGACCTTGTCACAAACGGGACCATTGACAAGCGACCCGACCCAAGCAGCTACACGATGTGTGTCAAATACCATGCCTTTGGCTCGCGCGTCCGAGAAACGACTCACTCAGCAGCAGTGTCGAGACAAACCATCCCTTCAAAGGTTGAGATACGGTCTCAGCTCCGCAAGGCAACTCACCTTGAGGTTCGCATTCATGTATATATCCGGAAACGCAGCGCCAAACGATTCAATAGCGAGGACATTGCTCACAACACCCTGAAGGATGAACATAAGTTCCATGGACCTGACGAAAGACGGCTTTCCCAGCAATTCGATACCTGGTCATACCCAAAGAGCTAAAAAGTAAAACGAAACCACCGTCAACCTCTAGTAGCACGTGCAACAAAACGACCACTGACGAAACCACCCAAGGTCGCAAAGCACGTTATACCCAACCTGTACACACACCCGAGTCAGCACCGCGGCATCAACGAAACACAAGACATGGACGCCCGTGCGCGCAGGGAGAGAACATCAAACGGCCGGCCTTACACGAGCTTGTTCTCAAACAACCCCCGAAACCCCACCGAGCCATCTTCCCTGGCGAGGTTGAGCTCACGATCGATATGGCCGTCCCATTCGCTGGACCCTTCGACGTGTTTCAAGTCTCCATGGGGCTCTGGATCTTTAGGCATGGTCGCGTCAGCGTCGGCGTCTTCCTGGTCGTTTGCAGCGTCCAACAAGGGGGTCAGAGAAGAGACAGACGAGCGATGAGGGTGGTACGTTTCTCCCCGGGATTCCACGCATGGTGCATTTATACAAGTCGGATGTGAAGTGGCATTTGGCGGCATGAAGGAATCCTACTGGTTGAACGTGGTTGGAATTTGGAAACGTGACTAGTACCTCAACTAACCCCGCAGGACACGATCACGCGATGAGCGGGGCGTTTCATTTAGAACTGGCTCCGAGTCCGCGCCAAGACATCGCGGAACGTTGAATGACAGACACATACATCAATCACACATCAACGCCCATATCATCATTAAGGGAAGCGTCGTGCTACAGAAACACCCTGAAACTCGTTATCTCAAGTCAAGTGATTGATAGCGGTTTTTATAATTATGCGAAGTGCATCGGAAATAACCGTACCCAGAGATACCTGAGTAGCTCCAACTTGAATCCGTCAGGTTTCTTACAGCTATGCTCGCCGACGAAGGTCATGGTAGGGATGACTTGAACGTTGCAGATAAGATAAGAACTTCGAGGGGATTGATGCACAGCATCACAAACCTTTTATCAATGCCGAACAACGAACAGCGTTCATAGAGATGAATGATGCTTTAAAAAAGGTCCTTCTTCAGAGCTTCAGGCCGAGGAGATGCCAAATTATCGAATGTAGGAACCACATGCACGCAGGACTAGAATTCAGACCACGAGGCCTTGAGGTCAGGCGACAACATAAATGTTAACTGTTCGGCATCGTTCAGCGTCCAAGTTGGGTCGCGGTCATGGGTCCCCTCTGGCTCCGAGTTTGACGCATAATTATAAAAACCGTTGTAAATTGAGCAGTGAATATACACGCTATTTCGAGATCTATAAAATATAAAAGAGATGATCCAGCGTCTCCGGCACGATAATCGGACAGCAAGGTCATCTACGGAGATAGATAACTACCTTTTCACCTCGTCACCTGTCTACTGTAGATTGTAAAAGCCAGCGATCAGGATCAATGCTCTATGGGTTTAAAAGAAGGAGAGGATCATACGGAATCCCGTCTACGTAGTAGACCTCTTTCAACCGGGAGGCCATAGGGTCGACGACGTTGCGTAGCGCAGAAAGGATTGCACTGGCAGTCATTTGTAGGCTCCATACTCCGACTACTTTTACTCGTCGATTCATGTTGGCCTGGGAGACATGGTACGCGAGGGCATCATAAACCTGCGGTAGAAGTGTCAGTTCTGCAAAAGGTTCATATAAACAAGACTGAGAACCTTGAGTGAGATTTCATCCATCAGACCAGCTATGGAAAGTCCAGGATGAGTCACTTCAGCAGCATAACAAATAAAAACAGCTCACTCTCCCACATCTATAGAGGAAGAGAAAGTAACTCAACACACGTCGATCTCAATCAGACAAGGGTACTTACAGTCCAAGCGCCATTAAAGTCGTCCGTGTCCTTGACTACTCTACAACGGATAGGCACAAGGGTATGATGTGCACTGCGGAACCAACGGATTAGTCCACCATCACACAAACACTGATTCAACTGGCTCACTTCATGAATGCTACGATAGGTCTGATCAGAGCACTATTGACATAGGAGAGGCTTGGGGCAAAAAGAGGCACGACAGCTTTGAGGTCCCGGAAACGCAGGTCGATATCAATGGCGACCATTAGCCTGTCGGATTCATCTTCACCAACATGAGTAGAGGGTGCGCTCAAGGGTGGCTTGGCGAGCTCCTTCTGTCCTGGAATACGATCTAGCGCCGAGGCTGCCGTCGATAAGGCGTCTGCTAGCTCCTCGAGGAGCGCGTTGAAAGGATACTCGTCTTCGGTTTCGCGAGGAAATTTGATGTCAAGAACAGCGTCGACCTTGCCGGATGTGAGCCAAGAGAGTGGGCCAGAGGAGTCGGTGGTCGAGTTTTGCATGTGGTCAATATTTACGCCATCAATGCGAAACCTGGTCTATTACGACTTTATAACCATGGTCAACATCAGAGGCAGACATGCTCACCATTCTCGCCCATTTTCCATCCTGAGTGTCCTGTTCCGTTGTTCGCCCAATACTCTGAGGCTTGTGCAGACTGAACAGACAGTTATCAAACTGTCCTACGACATTCTCTGCGTGCAAGAAATCGTAAAATAGCCATTGCTTGCGTAGATTCCCTATGTCGGCGCGGAAGATGGAAACATTGTAGGGGCGAAAGTTGCCTGGCTGATACACGGTCACCAGTACATCCTCCAGCTGGAGTGAGTGTAATTCGAAGTCACCAGGCTGTGCCACGCTCCGAAAGGCAGCAGGATCCAATGGATTCTCCGGGTCCCAGAAGACAGACCGCCTATCTGAAATACGGATATTGTAAGGCAGTGACCAACGTTTCCAGACCCGGAACGACTGACCTAAAACACCGCGAACACCCTTGACAACAGCATCTTCGACGAGACCCTTGCCGTCTAACCAGCGTTTCAAAGAGAGGGTAACTTCGATAGTGTCGATGTTTAAATCAAACATGGAATAGTTGACGTCATCGTCGGTGTGACTCAGTGCGGTGACCTCGTCCTCTTCTTCGCTAGAATAGTTGTACGCTGGATGGTTGCTCACGTCGTAAGCCAAGGCGGCTTTGTGACCAAGAAGGTTCTTTTTCCTTTTGGTGGAATCACCCTGTGGTCGACGGGATACGTAGACGTTTTTGAATGAGATGCGAGAGTCCTTCCACTTGGGAACAATAGCGGACTCGAAAATAACTGTGACGCCAGTTTCACTGGTCAGATAATTACTGATAGCCTTGGCCACAGATTCTAATGGGGGTGGTCAACATTTATGATGAGGTCACGGGGAAGCACTAACCTTGTAGTCTCAAACTGTTGACAATCGCAAACATGACTGAAAAGAATGTGGTCCTACGGAATGGCATTAACTTAGGACAAGCATCCGAACCACGACACCTACGTTCCAACCAAAACCCAGAGAGTCTGACTCATGAGGAACCAAGTGACGAACGCAGATATATCATCTGCGTTGAATTTACGGAATGACCTGATGGTGAACCACTTGAAACGTATACGCAGACGCTGCCAAAATCCATTCGCAACATTGAGAAAGTCGTCTCTAGTGGGACGGTGTAAATGAGAGAGGGAAAGGGCCAAGCGACGATATAGACGAGGATAGTCCTCAAGGTTTAAAGGTGGTAAATGAGATGGCTCTGGGGGTTTTTGGACTACGCTAGGAGAAGATTCGGGATGAGTAGAAGCAGGTTTTTGAGAATGGTTGAATCGAAGGGCATTGCGGGACAGAAGGCTCGTACGGCGTGTGGTATGATTGATCCGGGGAAGGAGAGTGGGTTGTGGTGCGGAGACAAGCTGGCGGATGAAAAAGAGACGGATTGTGCTGTACCGGTCGAACGTCGGTCGCAGGATTCCACGGGTGGAATGCCGAAGGAGTGCACCCTGTCGACTCTTCAACATGTCCCTCTGAAAACCCGAAAACACCTGTCAGAGCTTTCCCCATTAGCATATGAGGAAATATGTTCACACGTATACCTATGACAAATCAAGTTGTGCACAATGTCCTCAATGCTCAGTTCTCCGCATCAAGTGGACAAGCCAATATTATTCGCCACTCCTTCTATGGGCTTTTGTTCGGCAGCGCCAAGTCTATGAGAAGTTGGTGCATCGTCCTTCTGCACTCTTCGTATCACTCTTCGTGAATCCGCACTCACAGACTCATTTTCTCATCATTTTCGAGTCCTTGTTGGTCAGCCTAATCATCATTCTTCCCACAACTGAGTTGACCGATAAGTATGGTTGCCTCTCCTTCCGCAAAAATTTTGTTCAGCAGTGCCAGGCCTATGAGGAATTCATACATCTTCCTTCCGGATGGTACTGTCGATTCCGAGCCCAGGGTTGACAGTGATGCTTTCGTGCCCACGCGCAACTATACTTTATCTCTGAAACACCTTGCTATTAGTCCGCCATTGATCCATGCACAGCTCGTTCTCCGGGTCGGTGATGACGACAACAAGCGGTACATTCTTACACAAATTACAGCTTACTGCTCGGACTTCGTCCTCGTGCTGGCTACTTTGAAGCTTTCCCCTCTCTTACCTCCCAGAAGATAATAATCTTGTAGGGTTGGGAGTCGTAAGGAGGGCGGCGGGCACTGAGCCATGCCACGTAGCTTTGCGATGAGAAATGGGAACTCTCACCTGCAGACTAGCTGTTGACCGACTGGCCTTCAACGGGATGTAGGCACGTCCGTTCACAAGCTCATAAAGGCATAAACAGTCATTAAGGAGAGGGGCTTTTTGGGCGGATAGGTTGCCATGGGTGATTCTTGGGCTTACATGTGTGCATAGTAAGGGTTACGCCAGTGGAAGTCGATGTAATAATACAAAGATATAAGAACTAATTGATACCATCGCGCCTTTCTTACAGCGGGTTGGCGATAAAAAAGGCGTCGGCTGATTCGATAAAATCATTTAGCCAGGCTTCTTGCCACTTCGGTAGTATCTTATTCGCCAGGTACGCTGCCTCTATCTGAGAAAACTTGCACTTATCCTGAAGCTGTCGAGTCAACTCCTGCTCCGTCAACGCTTGGCGACTCCGATTCCTGATCTGGCTTGACCATTTGTGTGACCTGTTCCCCAGATGTGTGAACCACCCCGGCCGCTCAGGCTGCCACTGTGACGTGCTGATCCCCGCCACATGGGTCAAGAGTATGGTCCGAACCGTCGTCTGGGACTCGGTGTACTTCCTCGCATAGCAGTCGTTCAATCCACGGATCGTAGTGATGCATGCGTGCGAGACGCATGAAAGACCATATTTCACAAACAGCCCTGCATTCTCCTCCCACCACCCCTCCATTGGCTCAAGGGTCTCCAATCCCGTGATGACGAATACGACTGGTACCTGATTCTGACACAGGATGTCACAAAACAGGCGGTAATTGTTTGGCACCTCCGTCGTGATCCTCTCCCCACGGATGCAGAAGATGAGGAGACGAATGCCACCCGTACGCTGGAGCTGACAGATGAGCATGTTCGCTTTCTCGATCGCTGCGAGGTACTGGTTTCTATCAAACAGCGGCTCGGGTAGGCCCATAGTATCGAATAAACGAATAGGATGGCCAAGCCCTTGATCATCTGCAGGGATAATGTTATATGATTCTGCATCTATGGTGCAGCCCCTCTCCCCAGAGGACACTTTCGCAATGTTTTCACCAGCGATAAGGTTGATGAGGGAGCTTTTCCCCACGCCTGTTTCCCCAACAATAAGAACATTGGGAGAAAGAGGTTGCTGAAGTTCATGCAAGGCCTCACTGTTGAGATCTATTGAATCGGTGCATAAATCTGAGCGTCTTCGACGAGCAACATCGAGGGAGTCGAGAGAGGCTCCCTCGGGGACTTCGGAGTCCAGACTCGAGACAAGTTGTAGGATCTCCTCCAGTACCGCAATATAGCGATCAAGATCACTGAGGTCGCCGCATATGTCAAACCGTCTGAGCAGCGCAGCACTAAAAGTATGGAGATAGGTCACTTTGTTTGGGTGCTCGTTTGAAACCAGTCGCGAGGCTTCACCACCAAGTGAGATAGAGAAGCTTATATCGCTAACTTGAAGGTCGCCAAGACTAGCGCGTACATCAAAGCGTCTTTGCAGCGCCATACAGAGGGAATGGAAATAGGATGCTCTGTCGGGGTGTTCACTTCTGATGAGTCCCAAGGTCTCATCAATTAGTGAGACTGAGCGGTCTATGTCAGCAAGGTCGAAGCTCTGCTCGAAGCGTTGCAGTAGGGCGACACCAAGGGTGTGGAGGCAAGTAGCCCTGTCCACATGACCGTTCGGAACAAGCTGTTCGGCCTCCGTGATGATCCGGATAGATTCATTGAGATCACTGAGGTCATCTGGGTTGCTACGGAGCCTGAACCGTGTAAGCAACGTGGTGCTGAGACTGATGAAGAAAGCAACTCTGTCAGGATGCCGCGGAGGGATTAAGCAAAGAGCCTCTTCGTGCACCCTAACCGACTTGTTGATACAATCACTGTGGTGCGGAGAATGAACAGAATGAACATGTAAGGCGATGCCGAGGTTGATTAGCCAGTGTGGCTTGTCGAAATACCCTTCTGGGCAAAGCCGAACAGCCGTATCGAGCTCCCCGACTAGTGCTTCAAGATCACGGAGGTCATTCGAGCGCACAAGCATATATCTTTGATATGTTTGGAGGATGAGATTCATGGCTTGACGTTCATGACTATTTATTGGACACGTTTTTTCAACCTCTTCCATTAATGTCATGATGCTGAGGTCGGGGTGCGCTTCGTAACCATGCCTCCCATAACGGTACAGAAGAGCTTGCGCAAGGTGAAGCAATGCAGAAGGTCTATCGAGGTGACCAGCGGGAAGCATAACAAGTATTTCCTGGTATGGGAGAATGACAGATTGATCGAAGTCGGTGTATGTTCCACTCAACAGATAACTGTTCAGTCGCGCCGTGGCAAGGTTGAAGACTGCGGCGGCATAACAACGATCCTCGCGCGAGAGAGCAAGGAGAGAGCAATGAAAATGCTCTATAGCTTCCATTATATCTCTGGTCTTATAGTCCTGGTAATAACGAATGAGTGCATCATTCCCTAAATCAGTTCTGTCCGCCATTGTAGGGGATAGGTTTTTACGGGGCTAGGAAAGAGCCATTGTTATGAAGATGAAACATCGACCTTTCTATTACTTACTTGATTGGATTCATGGCATGAAAAGACTCTTGAAGGATCAGCCGGGCGTTCACTAAGAGTTAGAAATACTGTAGGAGCTAAGGATTGAGCTTTTTCTGGAGAAAATTCGAGGAACGAAGCCTTGAATGAAAGATAGCCCCCTGGAAACGCAGTATATATGTACTTACTGTAGTAAATCGCCTTAGCTAAGTCTTTTGCGCCGATCTCAATAGTATGGAGAACCTCCCGGCCACCAAGGGTTGGGTTGGACCCGAACACAACACATATCGACAACCTGACCTTCTCGATTGGATTGGGCCTTAAAATAATAAATCCGTATCCTTCGATTGGGGTAGCAAAGTCTCACAATGGGATATCGATATCCTCAACCCACTCGACAATTGGGTTATTTACTGTTGCGAAACGAGTTTTGGTATTCCACTTTGGGGGATCAATATGGACATAGAACCCGAAAGGCATTCGTCTAAGGCCGGAGAAAATGTTGTCAACTCGTATAGCTGCAAAAACTTCGTATTCATGTAAAGCCGCAATGGTGAATGAGTACGTACTTTTGATGACCGGCACTGCAGAGAACGGGCGACCATTCAAAGGAGGGGAATGGCAGCTTTTTGAAACAATGAGATATGACTTTTCTCAGATGCGAAACCACGAACATTATCTTCCGCAAAGAGGCAACCCCTAAGAGATTGTTAATGCTAATTAACGATAGAAAAAAATCAGACACTTGCCACACCCGTGTTCCGCCATAATGCCCGACTTCTCGAGTAAATGTTCCACCAGATGGTCTACTTGTGTCAGATTATCATTACACGATAACCTTCCCTAGTAAGCTGGTGAGAATGTGGGACAAAGAGGTGGATTTTGCCAAACCTCATCGAGGATGTGTGTCCACTCGTCATCATGAACGATGGCAACATCGGCCGTGGGGTGCTGAACCAAACATTTCACTATTCAATACGAGTCCTACGGTTAATTGAACAGACCTTTTCTAGTAAGCGACGGTTGATCTCATCTGAGATATCAAGGGGCTGGTGACCCGTTAGCATGGCAAATGCGAGGACCGATGTTGTAATAGCACTGACCGGAGCAAACATTGGTTCGTGCCGAACTTCCACGATCTTATTACGGCGCAGGCAGTTCATGACGAGACTCCAAAGACTAGAGCAGGAGCGACCCTTCCATCCCGATGAATCCTTTTTGGTAACCCGAAAGCCTCTTATGAAGATAGTTTGGTTATGACCACTTCCCTCGCTGTGGCCCTCGCTGTGGCCCTCGCTGTGTAAGGTACCTTGCTCCGCTGTCCAAATATACTTCTGAGAGGGGAATTGAGTATCCTCCGGGGTAGCTTCAATCCTTCCGGGTGGTGTATCAAAATAACTGCGAGACCACGAGCGAGCTTTATACAATCCCGTGATGAGATAAACGGATTTGTGCTTCGTGTTCGTACACCACTCGTATCCATACTGTTCGGCAATCCCGCGAAAAGATTCTGGATCCACAAGGTTTTCAAAACGAGCGCCGAATGGTAGAATGAGGATTGCCCCCGGAGACTTAGAAGAACGAAATACGCGTGGTGCCCTCGAGATGATATGATGAGCATACCCGCTAAGTGACGTTCAATGAATATGAAGCACCTTGGACTCGGATTGTTCGTGTGTTCCTCGGTGATATACTGGGATTTGACGGTATAGGAAGAAGAGATCTTATTTGGATGAACTTCTATATCAGAACGCTCGTCGAGTTTAACGTATTTGAAGTCGGAAGGAAGGTGATTGCGGTTGGTTGTATAGCCAGGGTTGCAGCGTATGTTGCAGTAAACATAGAAAATGCCATCGGGAGTTACATACCCAACGTCCCCGATTTTGAGGCCCTCTTTTTGGTAGCTGTCCGGCAGAGTTGAACTTGGTCCAGGAGACAGTAAGGGGTAGCCGTAGCGTTTCCTGCAATTGGAAAGACACTTTAGGTAGACACTTTGCGGGGATTCGAGGTCATGAGGAGGGACGTTCGTCTTCTCAGTCATCGGTATCGTTGATCCTGACCTGTTAGATTGGCGTCAGTTGTAGTTCTTCAGCCTATCGGGTTTCTTTGCTACTACACTGCACTGTGAGCTTGCAGTGCGCACGGTGCAACGAGTCGATATCACCTAGTGTTGAATCGTGCGGACCGGAACAGAAATCAAAGAACGAGCGTTTATTGTATGCAAAGGAGCGAGCCGCAACCGAGAACTAGCGGATCTTCAATTTGCTCGAGTACGTGAACTTGCAATTGTCCCAATGGCGGTGTTGCTGTTATTGTGCCTTCCGTGTCACCTTCACTTCGCCTTGTTGCACTTCCAAGTGACATCAGGGAAAAGTTAGGAGCGTGATAATCCCATGTATAGCGTCGCAAGGGTTTATAATCGACTTCCCACTTTTATAAGGGATTATAATGGATTAGCATGCTCCTGATTTTTCCGTGATGGCCAATTGTCTCACGTACTGATACTTTCCTCACCCGCTCCGCCCTCATCTTTGGGGAGCGCCACTGGACATAAATAAAAGAACACGTTTGAGAAAAAAAAATAACCCGAAAAGAAAGAAAAAACATCGGTTTTAAAAAATATACACAATAAAAGAAAAACGCCGTGAAAAAAAAAGTTGTCTACGAAAAAAAAACATTGATTAACAAAAAAAACATTAGCTAGCAAAAAAAACATTGGCCAGCGAAAAAAAACATGACCGTACACAGGTCACGTGAGTCACATGGCTGTTCGATCGGAGTTTGAAATAGTCATCCAGTTTATATACCCGCCCTCTTCGTAAATGCCTCTCTTTCTTCTCCCATTACCATCCTCCCTCACATAAGATGTACACACTGTGTATTAGTTGTAGCTGTAGTATAGTCGCATCGCGCAGTGAGAAATAATTCAAGTGTTCTCAAGTTAGTAAAACAAATGAATGGTGGATAACGTCTTTGCTCAGTGGGTGTAAATGTTTGCGCTCCACATGTTATTAGTGTTGAAAAGTGACTAGGCCCGACGGTCGGGTAACTTCGGAATGGGGTCACCACGAGGCATTGAAACGTATCCGACCACACCATAAACACTACAGTAAGATTCTCCATCCACTGTTTTTCTGATCTGATTCGTTTCATCTTTCTTTCAGCGTCCTTCAGCCCTATGGCCCCAAATGTCGATTTTCCTATCTGTCCACGCATGAATCCAGGGCTTCCTCTCCTTAGAAGATTCGTTGCCAAACGATGGTCCGATTTACGCCTCTGGACAGCTCTCGAGGGGCTTGTGGATTATGTTGAAGATGACTGGTTCGATGTCGTCGATTGTCTTTACGATGATGCCTATGGGTTAGCATACATCGAGCAAAGATGGGCTACACAACGAGGTATGTAGCCTCGTTCTATCCACTAACACATTTACCCAATTAAATCTTTCCCGTCCACCAGAGGGTCCACTGCCGTCTGAGTCGCCTCCAGAGCCTGAACGACTGGCAGCTCTGCGTTCTTTTCTCACAAATCACCTATCCAACATCTCTGACCCCCTCCCTTCCTCCCTCCCTCCATCTCCAGGACCCAGCCCCGCTCGTTGCCCAGGCAAACGCTGTGCTATGGCAAGCCCTTCCCCCCGGCAACACCGTCATCGAACCTTGAGGTTTCTTGACCTTGAGGTTCAAGAGAGTGAAGAAACATCCGAGGAGAGCGAGGGGGAATTTCGATCGATCCAACTTCCACAGCCAGTCCAGCCAGCCGGAAAACACCATTTCAACATGGTGCTCGATCGCATCACAAGCAGGTACCAGTGGTCCTCTCTGTCACCACCGCCAACAAGACAATCTCCTCTCCCATCTCCTCAAGGCGATCATTTAAACTGGTCAGTAGCTCAGTCTACATACAGGATCGACTGTTTTCATAGTGAGTTGTTCGTTCTATAGATTTGAGGTTTGATATTGACCCCTTGACAGCCACAACTCGCCATTTCCTCGAGTCTGCATTCCAGCAGCAAAACTTTGAAGTACATTTCCTTTGGGCCAAACCTCAGCACTTGTATGTTCGATCCAACAATCTACCTGAAATTCGTGCGGCGATCCCACCCTCCCACTCTGCCATTCCATTTCCGATACACCTCGTCCCCCCTCTCGATGCCGCTCTCATCTTTGAAACCAAGAAT
>JBBPUM010000273.1:0-20809 GCA_038094695.1 Chiua aff. virens | reverse complement strand
GCACTGCAAAGTTGTGAATAATGACACAAAAGATAAATTCGTAGCCAAAGTACCTTGGACTAAGCCTGATAACCTGGCCTTCTCCGCTAGCTTACTCTCCTGTTGCACCTCGGCCTTTCCGACAGCCAGGACACCCTTTCCGCGGTCGACGGGGCTGCTTCCTCTCCCCTCCTTTTGGCTTGGTTGATCCGATAAAAATCCTACGAGTCGGTGTCTCGCGTCTTCATTCCTGCCTTGCGCTCTTTTATCCGATATGGGCTTTCTTCAACCAAGGTCGATTGACTGCGCCTGCGGGCATTCGAGGAAGAGACGGGCAGGTAGCTCAGCAACGGCTGCTAGGGTAGAACACCGACAATTACCAAAAACGTCCCAAACGGCGCAAGCACACGCACCTTCGTATACTCGACGGTCGTGTAGACTGCACATTGTCATCAAGACTCGAGCTAACCCACCTCGATGCGTGCGTTGATGTGTTCCTCGAAGCAGCGGAGACGGCTTCAATGACGCTTGGAACGTGATGAGAAATGCGCTCAAAGTTCGAAGTGTCTTCACCGAGGAGAGAGTTGGTGGGTGGAGGATCCAACAAAGATTCATCCACTGAGCTCGGCATTCTGGACTTCGGGTACTGATTGAAGCACCATTATTCGTAAGTGTTTCATTTAACCAGTGCTCCGAGCTTTATGACAAGCGAGGGTGGACAGGGAACGTTGAGTATGTATATGTACAGTAACATGGTAGTGAGCGAGTATGGCAACGATTTTGGGTGGCTTGGTTCAAGTTGATGCCAGTGGGTTTCGAGACGTTAGGGAAACCGGTTGCATTAGGTAACTCGTCCTCGTGTTTGCCCTTCTTACCCATAACAAGGCATGACGAACCAACTTGAAGTTGGCGCTCACTTCAAGTTAGCATGCAGGGTGCCGGATGATTCGTAAGCTGATATGTAAACGGAAGCGAGTAAATAATAAATATGACAAATAATTTATCGTGCTACATGCTACAGCTTTCAAGGCAAGGCCATCCACTTGGCAAGAAGCTTAGGAAAGATGGGTGTACCGAGGCCCGTGACGGGGTCCCAACCAACACTCGCGTTGAAGCCAGGCGTGCCACAACCAGGGTTAGTACCGGTCGTCACGTCGTTGAGGGCGTCTCTAAAGTCGGCAGAGTAGATCTGTTGGCTACATGAGCCGGGCTGGTTACCAAGGGAAGATAAATAGACGCACAAGATGGTTGATAAATCCGACGGGCCTCTTCCCCAGCGCGATCCGCGCATCATTCACCATCGTGATCATGGCCCCCACGACGGGCGTCGAGGCGGATGTGCCGAATGTAAGGGTAAAACGGTTGTCAACCTGATAACGCACTACTTACCACCACAGGATCATAATCTGATGAAATAACATTGCTTACCGCAACCACGTAGTTGGCACCGTTGGCGGAGATGTCAGGGTATGCACGAGACTAAGTGGTAAGAGGGTGAGTAACCCATAAGAACACCTGAGAAAAAGCCATGCGGCAAAGTACCCTTCCAGTCGAGTTCCAGATGTTATCAGGGTATGCTGGTGGAGTGTTCTTCAAGTATGAGGTGACCGCGTCTTTCTGGTAACCAGGCAATTCAAAGTAGTTACTGAACCCACCGCCCGAGAAGATGACTCGTTCGCATGCAGACTCCGGGTCGAGGACCGTCTTTCCAGGGTTGATCTGTGTTGCGCCAACGGAGGTAACGTAGGGACAGGTAGAAGGGAACGTTGGATTGAAGATACTGGCGAAGACCGATTGAAAACCTTTCCAAAATATCTCAATAAGAATGCGCCATTAAGGTAAAAAGGAGAAATACCATTTGGTTCCAGGCATCTATTGCCGTTGCCAGCGACACCGGTATCACCAGAGCTGTACAGGAAAGTAACGCCCATAAGACCAAGTTTACCATACTCAGCACATTGACGTGACGCATATGCGCGCGTCAGGTGGGCTTCGTTGTCTCCGTAGGATGTGGAGATGACGTTGGGAGGCTTGATGGTACCGCAATCTTTGGGACCGGTATATCCGCCTGGACGTCTATCGGGATAAACACCATCTAATTTTGGATCATCGCCACCCTCAAAGGCACAATATTGACTATCAAGGGCATCAAGGAAAGTATTGAAGGATCCACCTGAGGGAGCCCATTTTACACCGTCAGAAAATGGGGTCATAGTGTACAATCAAACTCAGACCTCCATACAGGTCACCGACTTGGTACAAAGTGACGTTTTGTGCCTTGGTGACCAGGCTCATGGCATACTGGAGATCGAGGCTGGATTCCAGGTTGATACCCAGTGATGCATGTGTGCTCAGTGAGCCTGGTAAATTATGGATACACTCAGACTGAGCTAGCGATTACAAGCAAAATGCGTACCTCCATCAACAGCCATCACCACAGGGCTGACACCATGAAGGTCCGGAGCGAGTTTGCTGGCAAACAAATTCATATCGTCCTGGCGGTATGACTGTGGGGCGTATTCAACTAGGCACTATTTCAAAGAGAGTTCGTTGAACGACATCGCCAAACTCACCAACACCAAAGCTATTCTTCCCGGGGACCTTCGGATGATATTCAAAACCGTACAAAGCACGAATACATGCAGGTGTCATCTGCGCATCACAGTGTTCAAGCGGGTCCAAAATCTCGGTTACTGGGACACCATTAGTTTTCGGGCCGTTGCCACTCCCGGGCTGACCGAGACTTCTCGATGTCAGTTCATTAACATTGCCACTAGAGCGTTTGGACAACTTGGCATCGAAATGAACGGTAGGCGTAACAAAGTCGACGTGGGGTACCAAATGCTCAGGAAGGTGATAGCTTTCGCATGCTGATCAAATAATATCGTGCACGCCAGTCAACTACACTTTGAAATTTACATATAAACGTATGACTCACCGACGTGTTTGGCACCCGAATCATGACCGTACACATTGTAGCTCGTACGTAAAAGATCCTCTGCTTCTTTAACGGTCGCCTTGAATTCGAGCCATCCGCCGGATGGGGAGAGCCTGATCCGGTGGTCCTCGATACCGCTATCGAGTAGCCAGTGTCGGACAGCGTCGACAGACGTACGGCTCGGGGCGAACGTTGACGCGACTTTGGCAGCAGACCAGTGTTTTCCGTAGTTGGGCGAGTCAGGATGAGAGACATCATACAGATACTGATCAAGGTTTCCGAGGTTGGACTGTGTGAGTGCAAAACGCAGCGGCATGGTGGCCGACGGGCGGTACTTGCCGGATACGCGCCATCCTGAGGGGACATGTGAGAGGCCCTCGTGAAGCACCCAGGGGGACAGAACGGGGTTCGAATAGACGGCAAGGCTGAGAGACAAGAAAGCGCATGGAAGGAGAAGGAAGCGCATTATTACTGCGAGGGAGGAAGGGGAATGCAAAACTTACAAAGCAATGGATTGCCTTTAACTAGCGGTCAACAGGACACTTTTTGAAAGGAGCTGAATAATATAGTAAAATTAGGGAATGGGTAAGTAACAAGCTTGGCCCTGTGTGGAGGGACACAATGTAACTCACAGTTCGACCTCACACGGCCATCGATTGTGGTATATGATACCTTTCAACAACGAAAGATCGTAGCCCGAGCAGCTTGCATGGTTATGTCGCACTCATCTGGGTGTACCCGGTCAGCTGTGTACATACTTACCGCAACGAATGTGTCTCAAGCTGTCCCGAGCAAACTTCTGGCTTTCGCTAAATCACGAAGTACGACGTAAATATCACACGCCAGGCTAGTTGGCATTTGCAGTATGTAGGCCGCAGAAGAACGATGAAGAATTTATCCCATCGCCAAGTCAAGGTTCGAAATACTGCATATTGGCGGGTGGAGAGTAAGGACTATCGACCGAGCCGGCCGACCTCAATCTACCGAAAATGCTTAGCTTACCATGCGTACTGCCTGCAAGAGTGAGAATAATAGCCTTGAATGCTCAATTCACTGTCGGAGTACATACCTAGAACCGAGTCCCCTTCATTTTGCCTTTTTCGCCAATCCGCTCCTCAGCTGCATTTTGCTCCCCTCGTATTTTTTCTCGCCTTGGGCTCATTTCAAGGAGTCCTTGTAATCTCTGCGGACATCTAAAGAGGGGATAAAAACCAGAATTTCGTCAGCCACGAGGACGTCGCCGTTGATCATGTGGAAGGTCCGAAAGGCCGCGGTGCCTCGCGCTCGGCTATCAGCGTCGTCACTGCATGAGCATCGTCCAACATCAACGCCTAGGAACTGACTTAGGAACGCACCGGCTTGGGGTACACGACGCATCCGATGTCCGCATCACCTCCCACGAGCGGTGGGTCTCCTCGCGTTTCGTGCGGTAACTAACCGTCACCACTATTCGCGGACATCCAAGACGGTGCAGCGACGTCTGAATCCGCACTCGCCTGAAGGCGCCGCCGTACCCATCGTCAGACAAACTCTCCTTGGCGCGTGCCTCAATCTGTTCCTCCAGGACAACGATAATTGCCATGACTTCGGTCTTGGGCATGGGCGGACACCTCGCCACTCTTCCAGTGCGACGGTTTCAGGTTCGAGTAAGAGTGAATCGCAGACTGGAGGGCAAGAGGCGCTCAAGTTGTTCCGTCGTTCGTAGAGTTTCCTCGGTAAGAAGCTGGCCTGGACAGGTGGAGTCTTGATGGCAGTGATTCTCTCTGCGACGAGGGATCCCGATCACCAGGAACCCGTAGTACAGCCGCTCTTCTCCGAGCGTGGGATCATAAGATGTGTCACTGGCACACTATCTGAAGTGACAGATAGAGTATTCGATAGAAAATGCGAGACTGGGAGGGAAAGAGAGCAACTTCAGGGGGGATGTCGTGGGGTCATCCAAAGACGCGTCCTGGAAGTGGAAATCGTCATCAATCGGCGGGGGGCAAAGGGGAATCCCTACCTTTTGTAGGCCAGCTCACAAGAGCAGAGGGCCACACCAACAGAGGGAGTGCGACAAACGATCAATCAATCAGAGGCAATTCTCCACTAAGAAATGGACTAAGTATTGTATGCCTATGATCACAGAAGAAACGCCTACCCATTCGTCAGCTATATTCGGGTTCTCAAAGCTGGATTATGAGTCGGAAGGGTGGTCCAAGGGTGGTGCTCGCGGGATGCGCCGTGCTCAGGGTATGTGAGTGCTTGAGTGGTGAGTCGAACGGATCCGAATAGGCGGTTCGCAAAGCCAAGAATCAAGAAACGGGTGGAAGAAGTAATCACATTAGCAAGAGAAATGAAGATAAGGAAGATTTAAACGGCAGTTAACGAACAGGTCTCGCGAAGTAAAACTGGTCCGAGTGCGGAGTGGCAGCAACTTTACGAAAAAAAATCAGGCCGTCGCATGAGCAATTCACGTCAGGCAGCGCTGGGTGTTGATGCCGCCTGGCTATTATATATGGGCGCATGCAGAGCGCACACTTCGTGTCTGAGCGGAACAAACGCGAACACAGTAGACTCGGGAGAGTCGATGATCCGATATAACTTTATTTGGCATCCGATATCCAATAGGTTGACGAGTCTTGCGCTGGTGTTGTAGTGTCTGCACATTAAAGTAAGAGAATGTGTATACGGTACTGAAGAACGATCGGAAGTCCATGCTCATGGCCAAGTCATTCTCGGCATCTCTTGGCAGTTGGCAGTTTGGGGTCACGACAGGTCAACACCACTTGCTGGCCGGGAAGCGTCTGGCGAGTCAATATTGTATGTGTACTGCAAAGTTGCTGGCGTCAGTGACGACATGAAGGCTGAATTCAATGTCGGAATACCTGGAAATAAGCCTCCATTACCTGGCCTTTTTTGCCAGCTTATCTTTCTGTTGCACTTTACTTGCCTTCCCAACGACAGTGACGCCTTTTCCAGACTTGACGAGGCTCTTGAGTGCCGTCTTTTTCTCCTGTTTTATCTTGCCAGACTTGGTTGGCGCAGACTTGGCGTATTTGGCGGCAGTTTTGTCCAACGTGCCCCGCATCTTCATTGTCGCCTTGCGCTCTTTTGACCGACGTGCCCGTTTCTCGACTGGAGTTAGCTCACTCCGTGCGCGGACGTTTGAGGAAGACGTTGGGGCAAGGACTTCTTCGGGGGCGAGCATGGTCGCGACTGACCGTGTGGAAGGTAACGCAGACTCGAGAGATGCCGCTGGAAGGTCTGAGATGGTTGTAATGCTTGCTTTCGGCTGCGAACATCGTCATCATATGAGCAGTCGACCACTCTGATGAAAAAAAAGAAACGCACCGGCTTTGGTACATAGTGTGCGTTACACAGCGCATCCAATTTTGCACAGATCCCCTCCCACAAGCGGGTGATCTCCTCGTGCTCGCGGTGTAACCGACCGTCTCTGTCGTCCACCGACGTCCCAGACTGTGCAGCGACATAATCGCCCTCGTATATTTGGGCCAACGACTGCTGGGACTTGGTGTCCTGCAGTTCAACCAACCTAGAGGGCAAAAACGGCACTGGGGCTGAATCTGACCGTCGCACGACGTCGTCGAACCGACCCTCCTTGATGCGTGCCTTGATGCGATCCTCGAGGGCGGCGACGACGGCTTCGGTGATGACGGGAACGCTGCGTGAGGTGCGCTCAAAGTCGAGGTCCTCGGCGAGGAGGGAATCGAGTGGACGGGCGCGGGCGGAGGCTTCGCCGAGAAGAGTCCATTCTTTTGGAGCGACGTTTTCTGCCTCGAGAGCTTGGATTTCTGATTGGAGGACAGCGAGTCGTCGCTCGTGAGTCGACATGTTTGAAATAGTCGCGTGGGAGTGTTCTACTCAAACGACTTCACTGCTATCCCATAACCCTCTAAACTACAGAGGTCACACTGCTGCACCAGGCAAGAGGACTTTGCCAACGTATCAAAATCTGTGATGTCGGAATACACGCCCGAAATCACTCTTCGGCCTTGTGTTCCGACCAGAACGACTCTTGTGACTTTTCATATCGCAGACTGCAATTTGCAACTTCAAGCTTCATGTTGCACCGTCGTTGCTGGTCGAAACATGGTCGCTGGAACATCATGATACCTCACCAAGGCCCATAGTACGCTGTTCGCTTGTTTTTTTCTCGGCCCCGCCAATTCACGTCTGTTTGATCAGCAGTGGGCCATGGTGCACCAGACCATACACCAGCTCTACCGACTCTCAAGGAACTCTCATCCACATCCCCAAGTCCAACGTCTACCAATTTGGTGACTCCAGCAAGGCTATACCCGTCTTCCGTGATGTCGACTGGACCGTCAAAGAAGGCCAAAACTGGGCGGTCATCGGGCGTGGGTCCAACCAAAAAACAGCGCTGCTGCAGGTAGTTGTGTCCAACTCATGCCATACCATGTTGACTGACGTCGTGTGACACAGACGTTGCGCGGACACATGCGTGTCACGCCTTCGCCCCCACCTCCCGGGGGACTCTTTCCCTTCCTATCCGACCCGCCGAGGGATGCGCACACCGCCGTTGCGCTCGTTTCCTTTGCCCACCGACCCAGCTCAGCAGGGTCCGCTTTCTACGAATACACCGCGCGATACGGTGCCGTCCGGGACGAAGACCGCATCACGCTGCGCGAGAGCATGTTTGGCGAATATGACTTTTTGAACCTGCGACCCAAGGGCGGAGAGAGGCCCAAGACGCCCGAGGAACGCGCTGCAGACGAGGTGAAAAGAGTCATCTTTGAGGACCTTTCGATGCGATTAGGTCTCTCGCCGTTGTTGGACCTGCCACTGATTGCGCTGTCGAACGGCCAGACACGCCGGGCGCGGATTGTGAAAGCCATCCTGGGCCAGCCGGAGCTGTTGCTCCTGGATGAACCTCTCAGTCTGTGCGCCGTTCTCGAAGGCTGGTCTGCGAAACTGACGCGGACTTTACAGCTGGCCTAGACGTAAACAGCAGACCGACGTTGTTCTCCGTCCTCAGATCGCTCCATGAAGCGCGTCGTCCAAGAATTATCATCGGTCTTAGGATGCAAGATCCAATCCCGGATTGGATCACACATCTCGCACTGGTATCCGGTGGCAGGGTTTACACTGGAACCAAGCAAGAGATTCTCGAAAAGCGGGAAGAGGTCCACAAGACTGAACAAGCCAGCGCTGCCTCGATACCTTTGACGACGCCAACAGACGACCAAACCGAGCCCGTCGTCGTCATGCAAAACGTCAACGTCTCTTACGGCGAGCGCAGGGTGACTCATCCCATCTCTTACCCTCTCTCACGCCTCGTCTCACAACATCACACAGGTCCTCAAAGCCATTAATTGGACCATCCGTCCAGGCGAACGCTGGCACCTCCAAGGTGCAAACGGTACTCTCTTCCCCTTGCTTCCCTCCCTCTTCCGGGCCACTCACGACCCCCCGTCGATAGGCTCCGGCAAGACGACCCTGCTCTCCATCATCACCGGCGACCACCCCCAATCTTACACCCAACGCGGCTCCTCCCATCTCGCGCTCTTCGCCCGCCCCCGTCCACACCTCCCCACCGCACATCTCCGCGCACGCATCGGTGTCGTCTCCCCCGAGCTCGCAAACGCGTACCCGAGGCGCGCGGGGACGACCGTGTGGGAGGTCGTCGGAACTGGGTTTGACGGCGGATTCGTGCCGGGGGGTCCGGACGGCGTGGGCGCGGTGGTACAGGGGGATGACCAACAGCGACGATGGCGCGTGCAGCGGGTGCGGGAGGTGATCGGGGCGCTGGGTCCGCGTGCGTGGGGTGTCGATGTGGATGTGGACGCGGACGAGACGTTTTCGAAGCGTGCGTTTGTGGACCTGGCTCCTGGCGAACAGAGCATCGTGTTGCTCATGCGCGCGCTCGTCGGTCGACCGCCACTCGTCCTCTTGGATGAGGTTTGGGCTGGGATGGACGAGCGGATGGTGTACGCTGCGAGAAGATACCTACGCGGGGGCGCTGTAGGACGCGACCAGGCGGTCGTGGTCATCAGCCATTGGGAGGAAGAAGTCCCGTGGACGGTAGAGGATGGCTTGCGCACATATAGGTTGCAGGACGGTGTTGGCACAATATAGTTGTTATACACTTAGACACTTGGATGCGTAACACGGCGCACATGCACAACTACAGGGAATCTTTTCCTTCTCGAATTGGGTGACAAGAATGAAGAACAACGCACAGCAAGACAATGGACAAGGGTAACAAATCGATCTGAATAGCGATGAAAGAACAAACATGGGGAATCGCGCATGATATGGTACACCACAAGAAAGGACCGCATTCTCGAGTATCAAAAGGATACCTCAGATGCAGACCAATTTACCAGGGCATGGCTTGATTAGCGCTACTACCCCAACCACTGGTTGATGATTTCGCGTCACTGGTCTTGCTACTGGAACTCCAGCCGGTATTCGACGCGCCGCTCTTCTTGCCACGCTTCGAGGTGACGACCGAGAACGAACCACCGCCTGTGTTGGCAGCACCTTTAGCGAGCTCTGCTTCCACCTGATCTGCCCAGTTGGATGACAACGGCGCCTTGGTCTGCGAGGGTTTCGAGTTCGAGGTCTTCTTGCCTTGCCACTTATTATTCCTCCCACCAGCACCGCCAGCAGGCTGGTTCACCTTGGCCACAGGCTGGGCTGGCGTAGGTGTAGCCCAAGGATCGAAGGTGTTCTCAGACACGCCCCAACTTGCGTTCGAAGTCGCATCCGCGGGGGTAGCATCAGTACTTGCGTCCTTATCACCAGGCACGACTGCATCAGCAGTCGGTGCGTCTTCCCAGTCGGAATTGCCCCATCCGTCAGATCCGTCATCTTTTGTCGTCTCTCGCTTTTCCGTGGAGTCTGCGGTCGCGATAACACGCGGAGCTCCACGCCAGTTTGTCTTGACGGGCGCTCCAGGGCCACGGAATTGATTGTTCTGCGCTGCTTGGTCGACGGCCTTGTTCCCGTTCCCATTCCCACTGTTGTCCCCGTCATTCTTACCGGCACCCCGTCCTCTGAAACGTCCCTTTTTCTCCTTGTTCGCACCAGCCTTGCGCTGCTCTGCCTCTTCAGCTCGCTTGGCGAGCCGAAGCTGCTTCGCGTACTCGGCGCATATACCCTTCTTGCAAAGAAGACCATGTGCGTTGCACTTGATCGAAGTTACGTTCTCTTGCAATTGAGGCTGGGTCCTGTTCCAGTGGTCCTCTGCGTCCAATGTGTCGTCCCAAGCACCAACGGCCGTCGTTTCCCATGCCGCGTCAGCGTGCGGTTCGTCCCAGGCACCAGGCGCGATCGCGTCCAGCTCCCTGAGTTCACCTTCATCATCCATACCTTCGAACAATCTGATCCCCTGCCCACGGAACTCTTCCTCCATGGACTCAGGGAAAAAGATGCGAGGGCCAGGATGAGGGTTGTCGCTCTCAGTAGCAGTTGTTAGATCAGGTCCCGAGTCAGAGTCGGGACTGGAAGTGGACACGCCGTTGGAGCCCCAACTAGCGGCACTAAGAGTACGAGGAGGAACACCCTGAGCAGCGGACGAGGCAGTGCTGCTTCGTTGGGTGAGACCCGGTGGAAGAGTCGGGCGAGAAGCGACGTTGATTCCCCAAGCATTTCCTCGAGCTGGCAGGCTGGGCGGGACCTGAGTGTCACTCACAGGCGAGATAGCGGGAGACAGCGGAGTGCTCTCCCTGGAAATTGGGCCCGAGTCGTCCCAATTCCGTACTGCTGAGGAAGTGGCAGACTTTCTGCCCATGTTCTCCCCTAGGAAACATCAAAAGGAAGCCACACAAAAGTAGATTTCGACCTACAAACATTGCTCGATTTCACTACGACCGGGCCACCCCCGACAGCCGGTTGTCTCGCACCGGTAGGAGGTCCTTGAGGAATTCCAACCGCTTTCTTGACGGCTCCGTTCGCTGTAGGGTTCCTCGGCTTAGGTGAGATTGCCTTAGGAGCGCCTTTCGCCCAAGCGTTGGGTGGTACATTTGCTTTGCTTTGGGTAGTCCCAGTGGCGGAAGCTGACCCTCCTTTTTGCTCGATCCAAGCGGCAGATCCGACGACTAATGTCAACAGCGAGGGATAAGAGTCGCGTGACAAAGATTATTTCCTACTTACCCGGTTGTGGAGCGGCAATGTCTGGTGGGGGCGTAACCACGGCACCTGGAAGAGGTCGACACATGGAGTGATTTGTCTGATCCTCGCGGGGCGCATCACAGAAATGAGGTGGGGGATAAGGAAACTTGATCTGCCTAAGCGTGCGATAAGTCAAGAAAACAATCAAGGATGATCGCCGACACGCACTTGTTTTTCGGAGACCAAGTCTTGAACCAAGCTTCGTCCACGTCGATGCGCTTCCAACCTGACAGGACATGAGCGTCAGCTGCGAATGCAGTGTGGCGGAACTGGCGGCACGGATGTACCACCGCCAACCACGATGTAACGAATATGCGCACCGTTTTTCTGCACGATCCTGCCAGTGCTGTATGCGCAAAAGAAAACTTGAGTGTATTTGTCCTCTTCTTCCTCGGTCGGGTTCTGGAGAAATTCGGACCAGCGGTGTTCCCCGAGAATACGGTCCAAGTGCTGATAGGATCTGTCGATTTCGATAATGACCATGCCGCGTGACTAAGCAAAGGGCTCAGCGACGAAGACCAAGAAGAAGTAAGGGCCAACCTTGGGCTTGTGGTAGATGGCGAAGAATGCGTCCTTGTCGACACAACATGCCACCCAGCAGGCAAAGTCTTGTCTATCCTTTGGTAGTTCCATGTTACACGTTCCGCTGATGGCATACGGATAAACGACGGTGAGGTAGCGAGGTTCGTCGTCGCCGGGTGGCGGGGTAGCAATACGTTTTGGCATGGCGGGAAGGAGAAGAGTGATGGGAGGGGTTGGATTGCGATGGAATGCAATTAATACGAGACGAGATAGCACGGGAATAGTTGCAAGTATTTAATTTAAATTTATTGGCTTTGAACCCTATGCGTGTAACCCAGCACGCAATCGCATGTCTCTGAGTCCCTGCATCACACTCATACAACCCAATGCATCCAGGGAACGATCATCGCCATGGTTCACTTTATACGCTGCGCGTACACAAGCCCCAAAGGTGGTGATTGTGATCAGGTGCGGACAACGTGTAGTCAACGTTTCGGTGTTCCTGAAGCTTGAAATGGGGTACATGCTTGTTATCGATCCAATGCCGACAAACATACAAAGTTGAAGGGCTAGTCTGAATCCACAATCACCACGGGTCGGTAATCGCTTGGCCAGTTACTCAACATATTAATTGACGGGACCTGCGATGGACCCACAAAGAACTTGCCCCACACTTGCCCTCAACTTGCTGTAGCTGTGTGGTGATCTGCGTTCTCTCAAGAAGGCAAAGATTCTGGTCCTGCAAGTATATAAACCCAGCCTTCCCTATTGTTGTTTCTTCACAATTAATCATGAACTTCAAGTCTCTCGCCGCCGTTACTCTCGCTGCCGCTGCAGTTCCCCTCGCCTCCGCTGGCCCCCTCGCTTATGCCGCTTGCCAAACCGGTCAGTCTCTTCTATCCATCATCGCACGTTGCGCTCACGACGGTGTTTATCAGGCTGCAATGGCCTTGCCGTGGCGTGCTATGCTGCAGCTGGATTCACGTTTGGCGTGACCATTGTCGCCGCGCCGCCTGCCATCATGGCTTGCAATGCCGGTTTGGGTGCTTGCATGGCAACATGTGCCACTGTTGGTCTCTTCGCCCCAACCCCTTAAGTGGCTGGGCACGTTTCCAGTGAGTATCTCATTGTGACCCTTTTGTGTTGCACTATTCACCGACATATACATCCCAATAGTCATTGTTAGATGGTACAAGCTTGTCTCCCATTCGAGACAAGCCATGACTGTGTAATTATTGTATTGGTAGTTTGTATATGGTGGAATGCAGCATTTTGAAGCTTGATTCGAGGATACTCGTGTGAGTATCATCCCAGCATGTATCGCCGATGTCAATGTTGGCCGGAATGGTAGCAAAGTAAGCTATACCAACACAGAGGTTACAACCCTTGTTTAACTATCAGCCATGGGCCGGAGACCCGGCGACTGTGAGATATTGCAACCGCTTGTCTTAGATATTTGACCTCTCCATGTTTACTGTTGCTCGGCAGAATCCATCTGTATAACGAACAGAACCAAGATGGATGTCATAGTAGTCCCCAGCTGCCTACGTTACAAACCCTCTCAGATCTACGTCCTTGATGTGCATAAATGCCCCTGGCAGTGAACGGTGGCCCGTTCTCAAAACGATCTCATCACCCGGCCGTCTTGTTGTAAAGACATGGTTATGAACGAGGTTATCGAATCTCTCGGGCGGTTAATTTGCAATCAAGCATATACTCAACTCATTTGACGTATCATAACAACTTTGATCGCAAGGCACGGACTGAGAGAGTGCTGAGCAAGAGGCACATGTCGCTTGACGAAGAGTTGAATCCTATAGTGGAAAAATGCATGCCCAAGTACTAGGGCTTCACCGAAGCTAGATACCTTTGTGAATGAATCACCACGGGCACCGAGGAATTGCACACTTGAGACCGACGCAGTGTCAACCTGGCAGATTCTAGTCCCGAAATGATTCACACGAAACTCTTTGAGGAGTAGAGGACATTCCGCGTCATTAGAATTGCTCATATTGCCAGCTAGCGGGAGTACCACTAGGTTTTGCTCGCTTAGATCGAAAGCATACTCAGACTAAATGCCACCCACATTAGATTTTTAACTTGAACTCCCAATGCAGTGTCCACACGAATATTGATGACTGTGTTTTCCCAAGGTAAGAATTAGATGCCTTCCGGCCTTCGATTGCAACACGTGTAGTAACACCCCTCTAAGTAAATAGGGAGAGCCTCGTTAGCGAGCAATCGGGTAGACTCTGATAAACTCACGTTCGCATTGGCCCCGTTGACGATTGAATTCAGGGGAAAGTGGCGAGTCGGATTCGCTAACAGAAAGACTGTAGGCGCGCAGTTGTGCTTCTGTACATGTCTTGAACAATCAGATTGACAGGTGCCTAGACGAGTGAACTTACGCAAAAGAGTAAGTCGCCGGCAGAACTTCCACCTGGCGGCCGAGAAAGGGCAACCTTCCGTTACATGCCTGGGCCAAGTTGCGTATCAAGCAGTGGTGAATTATTTGGCATCGAACGATGCAAGGAGTCGCTGAGCAACGACTTTGGCGGCCCCTCAAAAGCTTTCCCACGCTTGCCTTCAACTCCCTCTTAGTCCTCCCAAAAAGGCGATGTTCTACTAGACATGATATAAACCCAACCCTCACTGTTACTACTTCATGAACTTCAAGTCACTCTTCGCCTCCGTTGGCCCCCTTGCTTACACTGCTTGCCAAACTGGTCAGTCTCTTCTATCCATCATCACACATCGCACTCATGATAGCGCTTATCAGGATGCATGGCCCTCGCGTCCCCTATCGTTGTGACTTGCGATATATACGGGGAATGTTTTCTCAAGTGTATAACGTGTACCTTGATAGACCGCATTGTCAGGTCGACAAACAAATGATACAACAGCTAGTACACTGTCACCCAGGTCATAAAAGACTTGCGTGTTGCTATCCTTGGACACGTTTGAGGGTCATTGCAGTCAAGGAGGAAGCAACACCTCTGTTCAATTACCGGCCACGAGCCGGTTATTAGTCTTCTGGTTGGAGTGGCATCACGAACTTGAATTCTTGACAGCACATTCACCAAAAACAACCCACATGACATTGCAATTGTGACGTCTCTGCTTCTATTAGGCGCGTAATCATAATCTAGCGAATGAGAACAGTTGATAATCAGACTATGGCCAGATGGCTTGGATGAGAGCTGCGAGAAAAAAGGAACCTCGTCATGCTATTGCTACAGGTAACGCCTCGACGTCTCATCACTCCACGGAACACTGAGTACACAGGACAGCATTTTAGGTGCACATCCAAGCATTAGTATTCATATCTGAGATCCATTCAATACGGCATCTTGAGGTGGTATGTAGACATCCAGTCACCCGTCACCATAGACAGAAACATTGATATTCAACTTAGTGTATTGAAGTCGCAGCTCAGGCGTAGAAGAAATTCTTCAAGGGTACCCGTGGAAAATAGCTTGGAATCGTTAGCTCGGCGAAAGTTGACACAACCATCAAATCACACGGACCAAAGGTTTGTCGATAACGTCCATCCATCATCAAATCAACCAATATGGAAGACCAATTGTACCGAGGGTGTGCAGGGGATAACCTACATATGAATCAGAGGTTTAAGAGCGTAGGCGCTCAATATTGAAATCTAAGGTTGAGAAGGGAGGACACTGCCGTACTCGCAAAAGTTGGACGCCGCGCTGGGGAAATTTCTTCACTGCTGTGATCGTTGGCACTCCGTACTGATTGCCTACATGAACCAGGGACTTCTCACATTTCTCGGTCGCGAGCAGAGCAGGAAGGCATCGTGTTGAAGCATTTCACATGTCATGCGTTAAGTCCGGACCAAATCTGCCCTGCTTCTCTCATTGGCAACCCAACTGCCGCTCCAGGTCAGGATGGATCGCCGATGATAGACTCACTCGATGTAGTTCATTATAACGAGTCATTCGGAATGTACACATGGCCACTCCGCCAATTTCTCTCAGGGGTGTCATCACTGATACTCACCCGGGCCAAGGATTCGGGTTGGTTTTAGTGAGCTTTACGCAATGCTGCGTGCGACTCACTTGGTGACGTTTGTGATTCATGGAGAACCCGTTCATTTTCACCTCAACCTCAACCCCGAACCCAGCCCACTTGGCTTGACAATCAATCTACCACAGCTTCGTACCTTCGTGGTGCAGGAACCATGCTACTTGCGATATATGATTTCAGCGATCCAAGCACCCGCACTTGGGGATTTCGAACTCGTATTCCCGGATTTAACATCACCGGTCCAGGTGTCCATGCTTGCCCCTCATCGATACCTTGGTCTTGAACGCCGGGGCAAATCCAAGTAACGCGTCTGCGATTAGACATGCATTTCGATACACGAGAAAAGCCACTATCGGTGGACGTTGGCTTTTTTGAGCTCACAGCGTTAGAATCGGGGACTCTTGCAGAGACAGGTCCGAAAGCAAGCTTGAAGTATTGGCATATATGCCGTACCCTCGCGCTTCGTCGACCTTGCGTTGAAATTTTGCGTGCGCTCAGCAACTGGATCCGCAGTGAATGTCAGCAGAATTACATCGCTCCCACGTTGTCGAAGGCTCAATTATGAGGGACGACATTCGGGACTGTGCAACATGCAAAGAAGTAGTGGATCTGGTAAAGCCCCAAGGGGTGTTACTACGGCTGTCTGAGTTTTTTCTAGTAGTATTGCTATTGATCATTTATATCTACGCACTTGTAACGGCCTGCACATTTGGACGCTTGATCGATTATCATTCGTGAGGTTAATATAGCGTTGTGAATCTCTTCCCCCTATATGACGCTTCTAGTTCTAGCTGCATCCGAGTCACGAACTTGAATTGACGATAGTACCCATTCATCAGGAAAAATATTGTAGGTACGTCTAGCAGGAGTCGGCCTCCACCAGAAACACGATCAATCTAGCGAACAAAAACGAGTATACCATCTCTGTGACTTGAAGAAGGAACCTTGCCAAGCTATTGTCGCTCCGTGAGACATGGAGTACATATACGCAACGTTTCAGGTCCGAACGCAGGGCAAACATTGATATATATGACATGTGGTATCTGGACGTCCGGCGGCATCCGAGCGTCGCCCGATGCTATAGACAGGAACATAATCAGGAAACAAGTCCACGGGGCCCACCATCAAAGTGATTCTTCAGGGTAGCGATAGTCCTGAATCGTTCACGAAGTTGACACCAGCCGTCAAACACGGATCTAGGGTTTATCTACCACCAGCTCGAGCAGCATGGAAGACGACCTACCTTTGGTGATTGGGCGTTGCTGCGTGAGATCGCACGGCAGATGCCCGTCTGAAACACTACCGTGACAGCGTTGAGTATAGTCGTGGCAAGGGATCTCCGCGCTGCGTTATCCATGGTCATTCGGAGATACCGTCGCTGACGTCATTACGCTTTCCCCATGCACGGCAAACGCCGTCGGTGGTTATCGAGGAACTTTGATATGGTGAGCAAATGTCATTTTGTTTCGTTGGTGACGCCGCAGAGTCTCAGATCGATTTTTAGAGCCGATTGCAACGGTGTCAAGAGCAAGGTATGCACACCTTTAGACTGTCGTCGAACAAGGTGACTGGGACTGAGGTCGGCAGCATGTAGCTTGCAGAGCTGTCTTTCTCGTAACACCTATACGCCAGAGAAATGTGACGAACACGTGCGGAAACTGTACGCGTGCTGCCTCAAAATGTACGAGATGGAGGGGGCGAGCGCGGAGTCTACAGCATGTCCTGCGAGAAGCGTGGTTGAGCGGTGGTTGAGGACAGGGACTGTTTCAGATGGGCAACAGAGTCCGAAGTGAGAACAAATTTTTGTCAAGCACAGCAACGCACAGTTGACACACAGCCAAAACCCCTCTCACTCCACCAAATAAACCGAATGGCCTCCGCAGTCCAGTCTTTTGCTGTCTGTTTCAATGTCCAGCATCGTCGTCGTGACCATCACTAAAATTCAGTCGGGCGCCACTGCGACTCCGACTGCACACTCGACCACTTCGTCTCACACTTCCACTTCCACCGCCACCTCGTCTCGCTCCGACCTCTCTTCAGGTGCTGTCGCGGGTATCGTTGTCGGATCCATTGTCGCCGGAATCCTCTTCGTAATCCTCGTCTTTTATCTCCTCAGACGCTACTCTCGCCGCAGGCCCGCCCGTACTTCCAACCCCGCGTACGATCAAGACCCTACCCCAGGGGGTCCTGATCAATATCTGGAACTGCCCCGCACCAGGGCCCTCAGGTTCAATCAGTCCAGTCGTCATCCACTGCGTCCTTCGTTTTCATCCGAACCCCTCCTCTCCTCTGATCGCCTTTCGCGCTCTACACTCACTCCGTCCACACCCGGGGTACAGACTCCCAGCACTTCCCGCCTAGATTCTGTCCCCCTCGATGTCGGAGATTCTCCGTTTAGCCCCTGGGATCTCCCCCACCCCGTTTGTTCCGACAGTGCTTCCCATTTGGAACGTTCTGTCACACCCCCTGTTCTTGATGAAGACAAGGCGCCGCTGAAACCACAACAAACAATGTTTGTTCACCGGATGCTGCAATCCCGCGCACGGGCTTCCGAGGCATTTCCTCTCGAGTACCGTTCATCCATACCAAGTCGTTCCGCGACATCGAGCACGTCAACCGCTCAACCTGACGAGGAACAACTTCTCGCCGATGCAGAACTCGCTGCTCTCCGAGATGCAGGGATGGACAGAGCTGAAGACGATGGCGAGTTGTACGAGAGATCGGTAGACGATACTGAATCATTATACTCTCAGCTCTCTGCAGACCTCGATCATGTCATTTATTTCTCGGATGGCGTGGCCCGCCGAAAATCTTCGCGAAGACGTCCTCGCACACCTGCACCTGCTGAGCTTTCCCCGGTGCCCGAACTCCCAGATATCGCGAGAGCACCCATGGGTCAACCTGTTTCCCGTCCTGTCTCGGCCGTGGCGAACTCGTCGCGTCACGAACAGGCTCCCCAGGGAACTGCCTCACCTCCAGTCGAACCTCTACCACTCCTTGCATCTGCCAACTTTGGAAAGACCAGCACAGCGTCTGGCACACCACCAGGTTCCATGTCGTCAAATACGGGCTGGGGATCAAACTCTAGTGGCACGGCCTCACGGTATCCGTCGCTCGCGGCGTCCAGTATGGGAACATCTTTGCGGCCTGGGCCACGTTCGGACGACGGCACGACAGACTGGCATCATCCGCCTACCGGTCTAGCCGGCCTGAAAACATTGCAAATAGGGCAGTTGCACAATCCGCATTCACCGGTGGATGAGCACCCAGAGGTGTCGCTCGCCGCTGATCCCCCCGCGCCAGTGAAACGTGCACATCTTCGCGAGGGGACGACAAGTTCCATGCCCGAGGTGGAGAAAAGAAGAGTGACACAGGGTGGGATTGCACATATCGATGTCTCGCTATGAAGAGAGGACATTATTGGTATACTTATGGTATTTATCATGTGCCCATTTCGTACGATGTATGATCCGTACGAATGGACGTTTCTAGGACGATATGGACACGATTTTACGTAGCACTCGTTACATTAGGCATTGCAGGAAAATTGGAGAATGGACGTGACGGAGCACGTGTAGCTTCGATCGGATTATCGTGAATCGACTTGTGAATCAACTTCAACACGACTGGCCTTTGCATGATCTTTTTCTACTAGCACACGAAGATTTTTAAACTTTGTCTTGGCAGCTCTCAACCATCTTGACATCCCCGACGTTCGGCTCTTGTTCTCCCCCGCACCTTCGATCCACTGGACGGTCACTTGTCCATGCAGACCGCTCCGTGGAACGATGAACAAGCCATGTCTGCCGTTAATGACGACACCGTTCAGCAGTGGGAGGTTACCTATACGACCGTCGACTGGGACTATCCAACTTCGCCAGCTGCATACTACGATGCCCTTCTCTCTCGCGGTGCGTCGCACTCGAGGTTTTTACGGATAGCTTACTCGAGTACAAGGGAGCGAGACAGTTCTTTTTCCATTTTTCCAACCTCCTCTGGCTCGACCACCACCCTCTCCTCGACCACGTCCTCAGCCAGCTCATCGCGAAAATCGGCCATCCATCTCTCCCCAGCTCCTCCATGTCGACCATATCTGCACGTGCGGCTTCGATCCGTAAATCCACCGCCCCACTTGCTGAAGCGACGAAAGCCCCACTGGCCCAAACCACCCCACTACCATGCCTCGTTGCTCCGCTCCCCTCTTTCTCGCCGAAAGGGGCTTTTTCGGGCAGTTCTCCCTCCCAACAAGGCCGTTGACTTTTTTCGGTGGGACATCCTCGTCCATAGCCGCGTCTCCGTGTCTCTGCCGCATCAGGAAATGAGGGTCTCTGACGTATATGCATCTCCACTACGCCATGTCGCCGAATCGGTATTGGAACCCTACGAAGCAGCGGCCGGCTTTTTTGGGTGGCATGGTCTTGGATTAGACGTCATTCGGCGTTTAGAGGGTCGCGAAAGGGGTGCTGAAGTGGAGCTGAGTCGACTGGTGGAACACAAGAGGGATCTGCGATTTGAGGTTGATGAGGAAGCGGTGGACGAAGGAAAGGCGCGTTGGGCACGCACAGCGGAGGAACTGGTTGGCCCACCAGGCGTCGCCTCGCGATGGGTCGTCAAGGAGGTCAAGTCGGGAAAACTCGCCTTGCCTTTGGATCCGGCGCACAAGAATGGTATCGATGCGCGTCCCTCGTCGTCAACTTGGCCCAGCCTCGATGAGGTCCGATGGGATCCTGATATTGGTTCCTCACGTCGTCCATCGAGGCCGAATTCTACCGTGGACAAGACGCGATCGCTTCCCTCGAGTTCTAAAGTCGACCGTAAGCAGGAGGTCGCCCGCACTTGGTGGTATGCACCATCACAACATGGCCAACCGCCAGCAAACCACTTGCCATCTCTTCGCCTTCCGCCGCCGCCGCATTCAGTGCAATACGGCCCTCCGCCAATACCGTTCTCACCATGGTTTCCGGGTGGTCGCGTTACGTCGGCACAAGGACATGGATATTGGTATGGTCAGCCCATTGGTGAGTTGGCATGTTTTCGTAGCTTGGTTGGACCTTTATGCATGTCCTTGTCGTAACTATTGGATCGGATTACACTTTTTCGACGTCGATCGTCCTTTTGTTTCTTCCCGTGTATTCTGTAAATAGGATGCTGATGGTTATATGCTATGTGCTTTTAGGTGCCTCC
>JBBPUM010000272.1:0-20826 GCA_038094695.1 Chiua aff. virens | reverse complement strand
GGATCGAAGAGCGCAACTCGTGGGACGAAAACGTGGGCGTGCTGCCGTACCATCCGTGTGGCTGGAAAGGCACCCTCCCCGGCCCGGGCATCGGCCTCGGCGGAAAGGACGTCATGAATCTCGGCCTCGTCAACGGCGGTACTTACGTCATGGGCAGACTCGTCATGGTCTGAGCTTCTTTCTTGTTTTTTTTCTTTTTTGAATTAAAAATGGGATTCTTTTTTGTTTACTTTTGTATTTATATCCATGCCACGTTTCTTTCATTACCATGTCGAGGACCTCGGGCTTTTACACACATGGAACGCTATGGTCATATGGATTCGTACATTACTCTATGCACGACTACTTGAGTTTATTGAACAACGTGCTTCCCGCTAACAAAGTGGTCAGAAATTCAAGTAATCATGAGAGGCGAATGCACGTACAGTTGGCCAACGACTTGACTCTCTTCTCCAGTTGTCTTCGCGTCCCCTTCCCCGCGATCCCTTCCACCGCTTGCAACGCTGACGCGATGTTCCCCGCCAGCCCGCCGCTGCCGCTGCTCCCGGCGTCTGCACCGCCGTACGATGGTCCACCAGCACCAGGCCCATATGACGCATAATACTGCGACGACGACGGGTCTAATCCACGTCAGCACAACGTCACATGCGGGCAAAAATCACCTACGCGGTACATACCCGTGTCCTTGCATCCCGTTGGGGTCGTACCCGTACCCCGCGTGCCCCTGCGCTGGGTACGGCGCCGTATACATACCTTGCGCATGGCCGTGCGCATGGCCGTGCGCAGGCGCGTACGCAGGGCCTGCCGACATTGCATGTCCCAGCGGCCCAGGTGGAGGCGGCATCCCATGTCCATGCGCATACCCCCCCTCCGACATCGCATGTCCCAGCGGCCCAGGTAGGAGTGGCCTCGGCGGCGGCGGTCCAGGCGGGGGAGGCATCCCATGCGCATGATACAGCCCCGGCGCACCAGGAACAAGACCACGCCCATGTCCATGCGACAAAGTATGATGCCCAGAATGTCCGTGGCCATGATGCCCGACAGCATACCCCTGCCTTGCACGCCGTTCTGACGATCGGGACCGTGATCGCGACCGTTGCTTGTGCTTCCCGTGTCGGCGGCGTGAGTGCGAGCGAGAGTGTGATCGCGACCTCGAGTGCGAGCGCGAATGGGAGCGGCCTCGCGCATACGGGGCTGGCACGGGGGCAGCGGGGAACGCCAGTGCCCCGTGACCGTCGGGGACGTGCGCCGTGTGGGCACTCTGTCCGACGGCGGGTCGTCCTGGTCGGTATTCCGACACACCTGGTTCGGGGAAGTAACTGTGCCCGTGGGGCGGCCTGTTGTCATGCCCAGTCGATGGTCGACGCGGTGGCAACGGGGGAGACAGCACGATCTCTGCAGGAGAGTACGGCGACGTCGTCGATGGACGTGATGACCCGGGTGATAACGGCGAGGAGGCCGAGGAAGAAGGGCGAGAGAATTTGTCGACGGGAGGTGGGAGTGTTGCGGTGGACGGGCGAGAGGTCTTGTGCACTGGGGGCGGTCGAGGCGAGGTAGAGTGGCTGCCACTGGACAACGTATGCACGACCGCGGCTGCTCCCAGTCCCACTGCCGCAGCGCCTGCAGCATTCGAGAACGACGAGTGGCTCGAGGAGGGGTGTGTCTCGTAGGTCACCGCTGGCCTCTCACTCACATTCGGCGTGGGCTGCTGTGCATGCATATCTTCCAGGGTGTACGGCGGTGGCGCTTCGTTCGGGGCATCCGACACCTCCCACTTCTGTAACGCATGTGTGACCTCATCGACATCGTCCTGCTGTTTACGTTCCTCGACCTTGCCGCCCTCATACCGCGGTCTCGTGCTCCAATAATCTTGCAGCTCTTTCACCGGAAACGTGTCCTGCAATATACGTTCCCCGTGGAACGCCTCGGCTGCAAACCCGGCAATACGCATATACCAATCTGACGGGAGATCATGGCCATCGATGTCGAGCGCCACGAACCGGAAGGAAGGGTGAACAGGCAATTGTGATGAATAGGACACCACGGGCATTAACGCAGTGCCTTCGTCATATCTGAATAGTTCACCCGATTTCAAATATGGTGACTGCAAAGCAGGAAAAAAACGCACTCGTCCCACATAGCACAGTAGATCGTACGCACGCCCGCAAGGCGTGCATTGTATATCTGCCGCCACAAAAATCGACCGCCATTTCGGCGTATGTCGTTCATCCCCCACTTGCCTTCTGAAAGATTGAATCCCTATAGCATACGCGAACATTCCCTCGTCATCATCACACCATCAGTCTGAAAAAGAAATGACGAACGCTTCCTCCAGGAAATAGGACGGGAATATAGTCCACTTTTCGCCTGCCTTCGGCTTCGAGCCTTTTTAGATACTCAGCATCCGCTTTGACGCGTGTTTCACCCCATCGGTCTGCCTCTTCTTCATTTCCGTATCGCCCGACCGTCCACGGACTGATGGCATCAAAGCATTCCGTCCAAACCTGTAAAAATGCTGGATTCCGATCTGCGTCAGAATTCGAAGTTCGCCAATGCCCGGGCGTGCCGGCCATGAGATAGACGCCTCCAGGGGTGGACGAACGGAAAGATGCGGTGATTGCACGCACAAGGTCGGGTGTGTGATTCCGTCCATTCAGACCAAACCCTGAAACACGAAGAATAAGACGAGGCCAGATGTTATGGTCAAGGACGCACCCCAGAGCACGACAACGGGTCTGCCTTGCTCATGTAGGTAATTAGGACTTTCGAGGACACGCTGGTCACGGAGGAGATGCAACCAGTCTTGCTCCAGAATGTTCTGAATCTTGTCTGGTGACACACCCGAGACGTCGTACCTGGTCCAGGAGGCATCAGCACTTGAACTGAGAAGAAACTGTTTGATGACGTACATGATCGCAAAGACGCGACCCTCTGCTTCTGCAGCCTCTCGCACACGCTTCCCAATCTCATCCCTCAGATCCCGAATCCCAAGGTTGCCCGGCTTGACTTCACACTGGCCTGCGAACCGCTGCAAGAACGCACCATCGATGCCATGGAGTGCCATCCAGTGAAAATGCCGTCGCACGGTCTTGGGGTGACGAGAGGAAAAGAGATGAACGGGATCCTGCGAGGACGTGGTGAGACCGGGTGCGGGGTATAGCTCGGAAGGGTCGTATTCGGAGACATCTGGCCAGAGATCGGTGTTGGGACGTCCGCCACTGGGCATGGGAGCATTGAACCAGTGAAGCCAGCCATGATGACCTGGCGATCGCGATGAGGGATCATCAAGCTGTGCGAGGAAGACACATACCTGGGCCGATAGGTTCGCCATCTCCGGCGCAGGTAAACCTGGTTTACGATGTGTCTATTCGTGCTGGGGTCTCGAATGTGAAGAGACTTACCAGCCCTGATAGCCGACGATTACTTTATCCTGGATGGTGCTTGGATTCGCACTGGGCACGCATCAGACGGTCACTAGGCAACAAGCGTTCTCGACGTACCGTCTCAGCTCGACTCGGTCGTTCGTGTGCATGTGATGGTATCTACAAGAATGTTATGTACAAGAGAGACGCTGCGCCGGTGTTTTGGACAAAAAAAGGCTGTTCACGGCATCCCACGCTCAAGTCCGACATCGATGAGATCGTCATCATCATGGACGACGCCCTCGTCGAACGTGCCCAGTTCGTCGTCGACAAGCTCACTACGTCAGTTGGCACCGTACACTCCAAGGCTTGAGTTGATAACGCCACAGCGTCCCCGAGACTGCACGGCTCTTGATCGCCATCGCAGGTGTTCCTGCGTCTGGGAAAACCACGTTTGCGACCCGCCTCGTCGAGCGGGTCGACGCCCTCCTCGCCCATGCCCAGCACAGGGCACTCCTCGTGAGCCTTGACGGCTGGCACCTCACCCGTGCTCAGCTCGACGCCATGGACAACCCTCAACACGCCCACGACCGTCGGGGCAGCCACTGGACATTCGACGCCGACGCCTATCTTGCCTTCATCGCCCGTCTGCGCGCGCCCCTCCCGAGCACCCCGTCTGACGATACCAGTTCTCACGTCCTCCACGCCCCCGCGTTTGATCACGCTCTCAAAGACCCCACGCCCGACGCCGTCGCGATCCGTCCCTGTCATCGCATTGTCATCGTCGAAGGGCTATACAGCATGCTTGATGTCGAGCCGTGGCGGGAGGCCGCTGCGCAGATGGACGAACGGTGGTGGATCCAGATCGATACCGCACGCGCCAGAACGCGGTTGGTCGCACGGCACGTCCAGACGGGCGTCGCCAAGGACGTGGACGAAGCCATCTGGCGTGCAGAGAACAATGACGAGGACAGTGAGTCGACATATTCGGTTGTCCGAATGCATCGTGTATGGGATGCTGACGAGAACATGGGCAGATGGCAGGTTTATTGCGAAGAACTTATTCAACGTCACGTATACCATCGAGAGTGTCGACGATCCTGCATATACTACTTGAGTCTCAATACCCAGAATTGGAATAGATGCCAACATTCCACTTGTGAGTCTAACTTGGACGTCAGTCTAGAAATGGGATGGTGGCAGCCTTCTTAATGTCGCATCAAATCGCTGCCGTCCCACGCGGTCTCGTCCGGGCCAAGTGAGCCATCCATCGTTCCCACTCGGATTAAAACGATGTATTACTTTGATCAAATACGGTCATTCCGAAAGCGGACCTGAAAAGACTTGTTGATCATAGCTCGACTTTGCCATTTGGTTAGGTGGGGACTAAACAGCCGTCTCAGCACTTTGGTCCTTGCAGGTCTGGCCACTGACCTCTTGCCTGTTAATGTCGGTCCCTCTGGCAACGTTCGTTCTCTACAGTCGTTCGATGCAGCTCATGGAAGGCTCGACCCCTTCATATCCGTATCTATCCGTGGTCTGAATCCCTGGTTATTAGCGATCACCCAAGCATACCTTGAAACGCACGGTGTGTTTCGATAGTGTTATACTCCGAATTTGCCCGAATCCCCAGCTCTCAAAACCGTTCAAATTCTGTATTCTAACAAGTACTACGTAAGGTGACCGCGTGTATACATTGCCTATTAATACCGACACCTCTGACAAGATCATTGTTCACATATCACGATGCGCCACGCCCTCGTAACATCTATTCTTCTGGCTGCTACAAGCATTGCTGCCGCCGTTCCTCATCTTGTGAGGCAAGACAGTCTTACGACTATCCCGATCATCAAGCGTTCCTCTCAGACTATGGTAAATGTCGACGGAAGCGTCAATTTTGGTGCAGTCAACTCTCATGTTTCAGCAATTGAAGCGTACGTTATGCACAAATTTAATGAAATTCACTTAGATCCACCGTCTTCAGAAAAATCCATCGTGGCTTGGAAAGCTTTGAGAAGAACACTGGCATGGCCCATCCTTCCGCGGTGAAAAACGCCGAAAGAAGACGCGGAGTTGGCCAAACTTTGGGCACTGACGGACACGACTGGTATGGTGTCGTCCTGGTTGGTACACCTCAATGGGGATTCAATGGTAGGCAGTCACTCTCCGAAAACATCATGATCACCCCAATGACAACTACAGTTGCATTTGATACCGGTTCTAGGTAGATATTCCTCATGAAATATTCCAAGTTCACGCTTTTTATTGACCTCCATATAGCGACTTTTTTCTGTCGGTGGCCAATTGTGATGGTTGTGCCACAGGAGAAAACCTGACTCCTTGGGATCCTACAGCATTATCAACTGCGCAGGACACGGGTCGTCAATTTGTCCTGTATGGTTCAGACGTCGCTCCGGCGATTGTGTCAGGAGAGCAGTACACTGATATTGTGACCCTTGGCGGGTTCTCTGTACGGTCCTATAGCTTTGCGATATGATTGTGTCTGACTATCAAAGTAGGCAACGGGTCAGACTATTTGTACTGTCACAGGCTACTTTGGACCTTCAAGTCCACGGTTTTCTATGGATGGCCTGATGGGAATGGGTTTCCCTGCCATCTCTGACGTGGGGTCTGTCCCTGTCTTCAACACGCTTGTCGCTGAAGGACAGGTTGGTGATCCAGTCTTTTCGTTCAAGCTCAAACCATCAGGGGGCCAGTTATATATTGGCGGTGCTAATCCTGTGTTGTACATCGGAGATTTTGCTTACGCACCCGTTATAACACAAGTAATGAATTCCTATTCTCAAGTTATGCAAATAATTCATATTCATGACATATGGCTGTTCAGGGATTCTGGCAGGTGAACATGGACAATATTCAGGTCAACGGGCAGATAGCGCTGCAGAATGTCGACTGCATCATAGACACCGGCGCCACCTTCATCATCGGTCCTCCCTCTGATGTCGCTGCTTTTTATGGTGCTCTCAATGCTACGTCCGTGCCGAGCAGCGTACCATCTTATAGCGATGGTTACTATGCTTGTAAGTGTACCCCTCTCTTTTTAATCACGCTCCGATGTACGTCTCCTTGAGTCCCATGCAGCTCGTTTCCCACCATCAGCCTTACCTTTGGTGGCACATCCTTTGATATCCCGTCTTCATTGCTCAACCTTGGGACGATGTTGCCTGGTTCGGATCTTTGCGTTAGTAGCATACTCGGACAGGACACGGGGACGAGTAAGTTCAACATTCATGAGTACACTTCATACTCACTGCTGGACTCGAATCTCGTTTGGGCAGCGTTTTGGTCTATAGGAGGTACTTTTCTACAGAGCGTCTACACCTCGTTCGATGTTGGTAATGCACGGGTTGGATTTGCGCAACTTGCGTATTAGAAACGCTGCGCGTTCACGGTTTGGCCGGTCTCTTATTCCATGGTCCTGACACCGGAGTCACACCGGTTCATGTCTTTTCTTCTCACCATCATGATCGTGCTTATCAAGTCCTCACTTTTATTTTTTATCATTATTTGTCTTTCACCTATGTGCCACCTCACACATATATGCTAAATGGCTCCAGATATAAACTTTTAGGTACAATAGTATAAACGCCAATCTTAGGCCATTTTCTGTTCATCATTGAATTCCGGTCTCATTCCCCACTGGCACCCAGCGTTTTGGTTGGGCGCTAGCAACTCCTTGTCTCATAGTGTCTACGTCGTATGTTGTGATATCCCAGAGACTATAAGATCGGCTAGCTAGGGCTACTATCCTGCGGTCGTTTTGGATAAAAACAAGGTGAGAGTGTGAGCGCTGGGTCAAGGACCTTGGTTGGCAGAGCGCTGCCAAATGGTGCCAGGGGTCCTGGAGCAGCGTAATAAACCTGCCGGCATCAGCGGGTTCCCACCTTGCCCTTCTTCACGAGGAGCCTCCAGAGCCCCCAGATATGCGTGAACTGCGGGACACATCGCAGACCTTCTGCTCCGAGTCTTACCTTGTTACACTCGAGTCTGTTTCGCAATCTGTAACTTGGGTTGACAATGCCACGGGCCTGAGACTGTGCGGCTCTTGATTACCGTCATAGGTTTCTCTGAGTCTGGGAGAAGTGGTTTTGCCACTTGCTCCATCGAGCCGGTCACGCTCACCTATGGATGACCCTCAACACCCCCGTGGCCATTGAAGCAGCCGCTGGACATTCGGCGCCTATGCCCCCGCCTACCAAGTTGCCTTCATCGCCCGTCGGCGTGCGCCCTCGGGCCTCAGGCCCCAGGCTTGAGCATCCCATCTGATGATGCCAATCTCACACCACGTTCGATCACATCTTCAAAGACCCCACACCCGCGTGGTTGTGGTCCATCCCTATCACCACGTCACCGTCATCAAAGGGCTGTAAAGCTGCTCGACGTCGAGCTGTGATGGGTCCAGATCAGTATTGCACGCGACAGAACACCTTTGACCACACGGTACGTCCAGATTGGCGTCGCCAGAGACTTGGATGACTCGGAGGTTATCTGGCGGGCGGAGGGCAACGAGGACAGTGAGTCGACGTATTCTATGCCCAAATGTAGCGTGTATGGAATACTAATGATCGGCCTATACTATCTGGACCCCGATATATTAAGAAAGTGACTCGGAAGAGATGTGCATGTCGGTCACCTATTCCAGTTCGCATATATCGAAACAAACTTTGATCTCGTATCAAATCGCCCTCACACGCACCAATGATGCAACTTGGAAGATGCTGCGTCTTTGTACCGCGAACTCATCAAGCCATCCACCTTTAGACTGAAAACTGTATTCAGTGCAACTTCAAGTTTACGTGTCCGCTTAGGAAGAAACTTTTATAGTGCTATACTTTAGAATTGGACTTGGACCTACGGTTACGCATCAACGCCGGGGCAGGGACGCTGCACCTTGAAGTATTCGAACATGCCGTGTGTCTGTACCACGGTGATGGTCTCTCCCCGCCTCAACAAACTGAACCCGGGGTGAGTAGCCCCAAGCATGCGAATTAATATTCATCCGGAAATGACGGTAAGCAATGACCCCGGGGCGTTTGAGTAAAGCTCTGAGCATCAAGAAGTTCTTCTTTGTTGTTCAAGTTAGCCACGCTGTTCCCGAACCAGAAGCAGCCTGTGGAAACTGTCATTGCTAACGTCTTTCCCGTATCATCCGCACTCAAGATTCCTGGTTGCCAAACCACACTTTGAAATACATGATACAGAGTACACCATTTGACTCCCGGCACCCGTGTTTTTCCGACTTCGCAGCTTCTCCAGCAACCCATATTCGGCTGATTCTAACCTCCTTAAATTCATGACAAATCTCTGCAGCGATCCCATTGCGCATTACTCGAGACCAATTCGTTCGACGAGACTTGTTGTCAGCTCTCAGGTTCGGTACGACTCGGATGCCTTTTGCTTTCCGGACGCATGTTCTTCTGACTACATTTCCTGTTGCGGTACACAACATTGCCAGGCAAGCCGGGGGGAATAATACTGATATCAAATTTTTCGTTCGGAGCTTGGTGAATGTTGATGGAAGCCTCAGTTTCGACACGGTCAACTCCCATGCAGCAGCGGCTGGATCGTGCGTTGGAGATACTGTTTGCGCTGCACACTATTCACTTATCTACCGCAGAATGATTCGTCGTGTCGCGGAAACACTTCAGAACACTGGCATGCATTCTTCCGCTGTGAAAGGTACCGAAGGTGCGAGATCATTTTGGTTGGTATCCTATTTCCTTCTCAGACGCAATGGGTTCCAGGCCCCGACACCAATCGCCACCTGGCACCAGCGTATAGTTGGTCAGTCCTTAAGAAACTGGTATCATCTTACCATCAGATTGATCACACAGGAATCCCTTAGATCAACAATTAGTTTATTGATTAACTTTTGATGGGCAAGTAAGCAGTTCTCTGTTTTTGTTGCATGCTGAGTTTGCTCTGACAAGATTTACATTTATTGACAAGTAGACTCGGCATAGGAGTCAACTTTACTTCTCCGCTTAGGAGGAGAAGAGCAGCTGGTGAGGACATTTCTGCGTGACCGAAAGCGCTCAACAAATACTTTTCCTATCTTTGTCTCACATCCTCATATCCATCCTCACAGTGCTGCCCAAGCCTGTAACGGGTCCGAAACAAGGTTACGCCCCTGGCGACGCGACTTCCAGAGCCTCAGCATATCGAAGAGAAGAATACATAGCCACAAATACCGCGGAGGGATCTCAGTATTGACAATACATTTTTTGAAGGGTATTTGATCGACTTGAAGCCTCACCACTAGGAGTACATCCTCTTTAACTGTACATGAAATAGGACGTTTCTTTGTATCCTTTTTATGCTTGTCAATACGATTTTAAAAGCCATAAAAACCCTCAATTCGCCTTTTCTGATAATCCCATGACCCCATGCAGGTGGCCCGTGGGTCATGCTTGTCCTCGGCTCAAATACATACCCAACGAAACGGCGGCAAAGCATGCGCCTTGCTTTTCCATCAATTGTGTCGCTCCCTAATGAGATCAGCAAGATGATGATAATATTGGTCAGCGGGTGATCATGAATGTCATGTATACTTTCACACATACAGTGTAACGACCAATGGTGATGAGGACGCTGTCACGGCTTTGCTTGAGAGAGATGATAGGGCTATATACGTCAATTTAGGATGGAATTAACTACAAAGGGCCAATATAACGGGGTTAGAGACTAGATATCAAAATACCAGTAGGACGCACCATCGTCAATGCGAAGAACCAGGTGGCCCAGTAGATATCCACCGCACCCTCAAATTTGTGGTAATGAATCTCCGGGAGGCAAGGATCCACTTGTGTCAAAGGAAAAGCACTCGCGTATAGGATCCACCTAGATATCGTGGGCGAGGAGCAGGGGCTGCTTGTGCAGGCGTCTCGGGTGTTTACTGACCGTTGGGCTAGTAACCTGATGGCTTGGGCCGTGACAGTGGCAGGCAAGCTTTACTGGAACGAGTACTTATTGAAGTCGATGCAGCGTCGGACATTGCTAGTCCGCAAGATTACGATGCTAAAGTTTCTGAAAGCGTTGTTGTTCGATTCGACAGATATGAATAGAGAATGGGCAACCTCTGGATCAAGGTGTAAGCCCACTGGCATACAGTCACGTGTACCGCCGTATATCTACCGCCGATCCTCGTAGAGATACAGTAGTAGCCTTTTGTCCCGTACCTCGTAGTTCCCCGTGTAGAGCGTGGTCCTGTTCTTTTGTGCCCGCCGTCTCAGTGTTTCCGCCGTCGGCCACGGCCGGTTTCCACAAGGGGGCATGATACAACTTGTGCCAGTGGTGACAGACAAGCCAGTCTGCAACAAACTCGAACTTTCCATATCCTACGTTTGGAGTTCTGGTCGTAACCTTCCCTGAATGTGTTTATTGGCACATAGGATCACGGATCTGACCCGACGGTGTGCCGATTACTAATCACGGTAAACAAAGTTCCCGGACACCGCGGGTTGCGTCGAACGACCACTCAACGTTCTCGCGACAATGTCAGTTTTGACTAGCTATTCCGGATCATCAATCTCAGGCTCGTAACTCAAATGATCTATCATAAGGTATACTTGAGTCAAGGTGACATACTGACATACTGATTGATTGCATTTGTCTGCGTGCGCCAGTTTTCGTTTCTATTCTCAAATGGTTGGCGTATCACAGAGAGCTCCCCGAATCTCAAGGAACCCCACCAGCCTTCTGCCCATTCCCAATCCAACTTCAAGCTCAGGCTTCCTGAGATACACCAGTCATACCCATCCCGTCCATGTCGTTGAAACTTTCGGAGAGTATACCCGACTATCGTGGTGTGTAAATATTCACATCAATCATTCCCTGTTCTCACATTTGGACATTCGGCCCCGCCCTCCGAGCCATGTCCATTTTCCTTGAGAAATGCCAAGATACGTGAACCAATGAACTCTCAACTCATTGTCAGTCCAATGTTGACCACGCAGCCGGGTTCAGGAGCGAATGGTAATGGATTATAATCACCTGTCAAGGCGCTGCAGAAATATGTAATGCTAGTCGGAGCACGCTGCGTATAAAGACGGTGCCTATTTAGGTGCAAACTGTCCGTTTGATTCAACATCTTTCCTCGAGGGTTTCCCCCTGTGAAGATGACCTCTTGGGCACAGATACAGTCGACACCTGGTCAACGGGTCTGGCGACGGCGCCTCGGAGTCACTGAAAGCTGCTTCTACTGGGACAGTGTCTTCAATGGCACGACTGATACCGTCATGCACATCCATCTCCGCGCTGTGCCAGGTGATGATACTCAGGTTCATTCCTATCCTAATGTGCACCGCGTGTGGTCTTCTGTTAGGCGCCGATTTCCCCTTCTAGCAGCAGAGGTACGCGAAGACGGCCACGACGCACATTTTCTCGTTTGCGAAGAAAACGTCATGTCTCTCCGGGAGGACGACCTTGCCTTTTCCACTGTTTCGTCATTTCAAGAAGCAGATCAGTTCATTACGGATATCCTCGATGGTCCACCACCACTTTCCTCAAAACGACTCGCAAAGCTATACGTGCTTCAACGCACAGATCAACCATGCCACTTCCACATGGTGCTCGTGCTCGCACATTGTATCACGGATGGTTCTTCAACAAGTACCATCCTACGTACCTTATTCCAGTCCTTAGTGTCATCATATGACCCCGTGCCTCTTCCAATCCCAGATAGACTGCAAATGTGCCTCTCGGTTGAGAGTAGATTGTATTTTAAAGGCTTATCTGTGCCAGAGCAGAGGTGGAGGAAGGCGATCGGTTATGCTTTGCATACTGTCCGGCTTGCCCGATTTAGAGTGATTTCTTTCGTTATCGTATAATAATGAAGTTTACTGACCAGCGATCTAGGGTGGACACACGATTCCAGCAAATTTCACCTCGTTGACCCCACAAACCCCCGCAAAGTCGCGTATCCAACTTTTCAGCTTCCCACGTGCACTTTCCAACATCATTTTCACCACCTTCCGACGCTACAACATTCCTCCAACTTGCGCTTACTATGTTCTTAGTCAAGTGGTGTTATCACGCATGATTTGCCGACGGTATCTCAGGGGAGACATATCAGAGGATGAATGGGAGTACCGTAAACGGGAACCGATGTTCTTCAACGGTCCACTCAATCTTCGTCCCTATCTAGATCAAGACTGGTTTAAGCACGGTGGGTCCGGCGAGGTTGGTCTCAACGCCAGCTTCGCACAATACGTACTCCCATTTATCCCCCTTGGGACCTTGGGGAGCGGGGACAGAATCCAGGAAATCGTAGACGGCGCACCGGACTTTTCAGAGCTGATGTCTTTCGAACGATTTCTTCATCGATGTCACGTAGTTCGATCACAAACAGAAAGGTTATTCAATCATCCCCGATTCCTGGACATTTGTACCGCTGGGTATCGGTTTAGGCTGCCATTTCGCCTGGGAGCTGCAGATGCATGGCGGGCTCGTGACAAGGTAGCGTCAGATATCGAACCGGAACAGTTTTCAAACCGTATTCCGGTGCCCTCCTTGGGACCGATCATGACTCAAGACGGGTCCAGTATGGGAAACGTACGTATTCGTGGCCCGTTTCGTATCGATGGCAAGGACAGAGGGCTGATGGGACCATGGCAGATGGACAAGATGATGCCGCTCACCTATCCACTTCCAGCAAGCCACCCTCTTTCGCCGCTCTCGCAGGTGCCGCACCCCCACCGCGCTGGATACCCTGTCCAACCCGTCCCAGATGAGGCCGTGCAGGAAGGCGAGACGCCACGATTGCATATCGAATATTGGCGGACACACATGCACTTGCGTCCAGCAGAGCTGTATTTGGGGTCATGGACAGTGCAAGGGCAGTTGCAGTTCTTTATGTTCTATGATGAGCATGTGTTCAGCAGCGAGGTTGTAAAAGAGTGGTTATGTGAGTTCAAGGAGACAGTGAGGTGGTACTTGTGTGATTGCCGGGGAGAAGTCGAAGAAGAGCCCGGGACCGGGACTTTCAAATCGAAATTATGATAGATGTAGTATTGTGATAGTGTCACGGTTCCAAACTATATATTAGATGCTACCCTATTGGACTTCCCTCTTGTATATCCACATCGTCTGTCATGAGACTGGTGCTGTCATCTATCATCTTGTTACAGGTAACTGGTAGTGTTGGATTCATCTCTCCTCGCCAATCTGATCCGGGACTCATCATAAACGTGTACTACCACGGGCTCTCAGCTTCCACTGTTTCAAGTTACCAATGGCAGCGGCCAGCCTAAAATAGTATGGACTTGGAGAACAGTCAAAACAGACAAATCATTTGAATGTTTCGAAATATAAACGTCGTAGGTAGACGCTGACTTGCTGCATGACTGAATGTCGGCTTTATATTCACGCTGGCATTTTGATAATTGAACCTTGTATTGGCGATCGATCCTACTACGCACTATGTATGTATACTGCATATACTTTCTAACATGAAAAAGAAGGTGCGCCAGAGAGGCTGCAAGCACCAAGAAGCTAATGCAAGTGAAACCGAGACCAGGGTGCGCCAAATAGGCTACACCAAATCATGCAATCAAGACTAAGGCAAGTTGAGACTAAAGCCAAGAAAGAAAAAATGCTATAATGTAAATCCACTGATGGATGAAAAAACGCAAGTCAGCTGGTCGTGAAGGTGAGAATAGGAAAGGGAGAAAGACCAGATGACCTTCCATGCAACGTTCGACTCTGCAAAGCGGTCAAAGAAAGAGCTGCCTGAGACCGTTCCCGTCCTGAACCTAACCAAAGGTGAACCAAAACCAAGCCCATGCCACGTCCAAACCACTCTTCCAAATTCCCAAACAACTTGACACCCATGAAGACCATGACATGTCGTCGCAATCTCGGAAGTGCACTGACTTGCCCAACGTCGCCTTGAGATCTGCTCGCTCAGGTAAAAGGAAGGTAACCGTAACCTTGAAGGCAGCTTTGGCTTGCATAGTACCCAGAGTCGCCTGACTTGACAGAACCCCGTGGAATGGAAAAATCGCCATGGTCGTCTCGGACAGATCCGTGGTATGCCCTTGCCGTCGGCCTCGTCCACCTTGACCCGAGTCTCCAACTGAACACAATCGACCTCAAACCATCACCAAGTTGGACTCGCAGGAATCTCCCTGTCGTTATACCGCCCCATGTCGCAAGGTAAATGTGCTTTCACAGCGCAAAGTTGACAGTGAACTGATCCGAATGGGTCAAACCGAACCCGAGCGAGATTAATGGATTGCCACCACTGCCTGCAACCTTTCTCCGCGCCCTCAAGTGGGCGTACTGGAGATAAGGCATGGAGCAGAGGGGAGTGGCCATCAGATGTTAGGAATGCTGGGTGGTTTTTGTAGGATCTATGAAACACTTGAGCGACTGTAAAAGGCGACGGGGTTATCGGGAGTAGAGGTCGAATGGAGATGTATGAGTCTTGCGCAGGATGGTGTTGATGTTGTCTGCAGTCGAAGGAACGATGCGTGATTGAAAGGAGTCGGAGAGAACGTAGCACTCGGGGAGTTGAAGGTGCTGAGGCCGGAAATACGATAGAAGTTGCAGAGGGATCAGATCGTCCGAGTCGATAGAAAGCAGGGTCATGTTCGACGGGATTGAGGAGTTGGGTTGACGTCATGAAAGTTGACAGTGAGGATCACAAGTCGATTTTTGAAGTTAAGCATGCCTTGCGACCAATCGAAGAGTGAGTGGTGTCGAAATAGTTGGATGACCAGATCTTACCGTTTAGCCAAAAGGTCACCAGGAAGGCGAGAAAACCGCAGATGGAGAGCCTAGGACAGGGCTCCCGTGATCAAGGAAACGTTGGCAGTTGTGCATATCATCGAGAAGTGATCGATGGAGCTTCGCATAGGGCATCGCTCGGGAACCAAGCGACACCGGGGCAGCTGGTGGAGTGACGGACTTGACTGGTTTGGTCGGTAGCGAGGTCGAGAAGCGAAGGAACTGTCGCCTTTGAGCCTCTGAGTCGATCTGGTTCAGGGACTTGATCGTTGACAGAAACCTGCGCAGAGAGTGGGGACCATAGGAGAAGGGTAAAGAGAAGAAGGAAAAGAAAAGGAGGAAATAAAAAGCCAAACCTCGCCACCTGCCCATGCTACTCACCTACCTCCTCACCTACACCTTCACCTCACCTCCACCGCCTCCACTGCCACCACCACCACCTCGCCCCACCACCCCCCTCGTGGTTCTCGATGCGTCGACGTTGCTTGGGACTGTGTGAACCGGAGCTCCCAAGCTTCGTGGTGATCGCCTTCACAGAGCGAGAACCAAGTGATGTAGGCAGGGATCACCACCACCCTGCCACGATCTTCTTCTGCACCGTTGGGTCTTTGTCTTGCCTCACCCCCTTCTCAGGTACGGGGACGAATCGCCTGTGGATCCGCGACACCTCAATACCTATAATCGGGGCCGCCTCCCTGGACTGCAGGCCATGTCGTGCAGGCAAGAAGAGTGTTCGGGCGACACGTACGGCGTGACTGACTATCGTCTGAGCTCTGTTTCCACCGGGCGACATTTGGCGTCGATCCATCAGCCTCGCCAGTCTGGCCATTGAGGTTGCGCCGTTCTCCGAGGACGGGATAATCGTCGCGGGACAGACCATGGACGAAACACCGACGGACGGGTCAACGAGTGTCGGGTTGCTGGGACCACCCGTCTCCTCTAACCTTGTTACGCAAGTTGTGTGCCACGTTGGGGATTCGACGATGCTCGGGAGTGTGAGGATCGACAGGTCTGGAGGCGTACAGGATTCATCGAGCATTCCTGCGGTCCTCGACGTGAACCCACCATGGTCGTCAGGGGGAGTCTCATACGTGCCAATCATCGTCAATGTCTCGACCATCGCCGTGACGCCATACTTTGACTCGTCGCCGGTGCTGTAGGGAGTCCGATCGCTACAGGTTGTCGCTGGCGTATCGTCTGTTCCTCTGCTAGATCCACTGCTAGAGTTAGAAGGGGTCCCACTATTGCAGACCATTGTCGGTGTCTCGTTCTCCTTGACGCCAGTGTCAACACAGACTGTCCACGATTGTGAAGGGAACGACGCCATGTTCGGAGATGGTGGCGGAGACCAATCTGCAGGGAAGGCAAAGGGCTCAGTGTGCGTGTACCCGGTCCTCATCGAAGGAACCTTGAGCCTATCGCTAGCGTTGGATATCGCATCACCGCCGATCGTCGTCTGGATCTCAACCGTTCCCTTGACTGTTCCCTCTACTCCGGATGTCGGCTCGTCCTCAGCCTGAGTGCCATGGCAAATCCCGTCGCCGTTGATCGTTGCTGGCGTGCTAGAAGGGATCTCGCCATCGAAATCCTGAGTTGCTGGCTTGTTCAGCTTCGTACCGGTGTTGGCAAGGACCGTCCAGGATTGGGACGGGAACGACGACATATTCGGGGATGGTGGTGGAGACCAGTCGGCGGGGAAGGCGAAGTGTTCAGTATGTGCATACCCGGTCATTTCCGAAGGTACCTTGAGCCCACCGCCAACGTCGTCGATCGTACCGCCGCGGACTGTTGTCTGGGTCTCGACCATCCCTTGCACCCTGGGCGACTTGTTCCCACCCCAAATGCCATGGGAGATCCCTTCGCTGCCGGCCGCTGCTGGTGTGCTAGAAGGTCCAAGAGTCTTGCCATCACAGTCCGTTATCGCAGTCTTATTCTGCTGGGCACCAGTATCAACGAGGACCACCCATGTTTGTGATGGGAACGACGACATAATCGGAGATGGAGGTGGAGACCAATCGTCGGGGAAAGCAAAGGGCTCAGTGTGCAGGCACCCGATCGTCTCCAAAGGTGCCTTGAGCCCATCACCAACGTCGGGGGCCCCCTCCATCCTGCACGTTGAGTCGTTCCTGGCCCGAACGCTAAGGGAGATCCTGTCGCCGCAGATCGCTGACGACGTTTCGTCCGATTCCTCCTCGCTGGGCTTTGGTTCATCACCAACGGTAGAGGGAGTCTCATCACTGCAGATCGTCGTCGATGTCTTGTTTCGCTTGGAATCGGCACTGACGACAATCGTCCATGTCTGGGATAGGAAAGAAGACAGATCCGGAGACGGCAGTGGAGACCAATCAGCTAGCAAGGCGGAAATTTCAGCATACGGCTGCGCGGTTGATGCCCAAAGGACGCTCACCACTGAGGCTCGAGGCTCGAGTGCATCGAACAGTGTTGGACATCACGATGCGGGTGTCGGCGGATACCTTACAGTCAACTCCTCGGTTGCAAGCACCCACAGCGACCTTGATATCGACACCTGGCTTCCCTTTACCGGTCACAGGGAGGCCAGAAGCGACCGGAAGTATTCGAGAACGCGGAACACAACTCGGCCGTGGTGGTAGGTCGTCCTGCGTGAACTCCAAGGATGCCCGCAATGGACCCGCCTCTCCTCCCCTCGAAGTCCGCATCGGCTTGAACATCTTGTCCCGCTGAGGGTGGACCTTGGCTGGAAGCTGCAGTACCTTCGTTGCCCTGCTCGGCACTGGGATCGGTGCTGGACGCCGCGGGGCACTGGCATGGTTCGACTTGGCCTTCGGAACGACAGTCGGCAATAAATCAGATCTTGTCTGCTGACTCGTAGGTGCCTCAGGAGAGACTGACGGTCGTGTCTTGATAGCGTTCCGGAGCGGGAACCGCTGCAGCTGCACGGCGGGCGGTTTCGTTGACAAGGGGGGAGCGTATCGCTTCGTGTTCATGCTGCACACCACGAACGGTCTCCTCCCCGTCAGCCTCTAAGTATCAACGTTCGTTCGTGAGCATACGTTACCCAAAGCGAAACGAAACGACGTACGGAGATGTCCCTCGGGGACAAGTTCCTATTGGTAACTTCAGTTGTCGATGTAGACATTGCGAGAAGATGAATGGAAGGACGAAGAAATTACTGACTTTCCAGAACTAGGAAGCGAAACGTTTTATACCATTTGGATCAGCGGCTGACAGTGTGCGGCTGACCATCGATTAGCATGGCAGCTGGGTGAATTTCAGATCGCACGTACTCCCTAATTATGGGCGGCAAGGATGCTTGGGCTTGTAGTTACGGAAGGAGGCATTGTGGCTCTTTCAAAGCTGCCTGCTAGAGACGGCGTAGTAAGGCAGCAAATGAGAACTACCCCGCGTGACAGAAAGCCGTAGAATGAAACAGACAATGTATAATGAACACTTCTGTATATCCCATGCATACTGGCGGAACGACACCAGCGTACCCATCTTCTGGCCATAAGTCGCTTCCAAACTGGTCCTGTTGATGAGTGAGTCAGATTTGTTTGAGTACAAGGGAAGCGTGAGTAACTCTTCATTACCATACATTCATGCCTATAACCAGATAATGAATCCAGTCTTCGACACCGAGCACACGAGAGCTCCATGTATGCGCTCAATACTGTACACTCTTCGCCAGAGGTGGTGGTGGTCAGACTGGACAAACCGTTCGTTAGCACGACAGGACTCTGAAATTTGGTTTGTCCCCAATTTCAGAGTCTCGTCGCAGTAACGCAATTGGGGGCTCTGCCAGTGAACCTAGTGGTGGTGAGAGAAGCAAAGTTGGCGAACAACACTCGCATTCAACATTCACGTGATCTATTACTACGGATCAATCACCCGGGCCACTAGCAGTTACCACACTGAGCACGAACGACGCACACCCAAGTAACACGCAACGCTCACAGGCGCTGGGAGGATGGCAGAATCGCAATGTTGCGGGTGTCCGATTTGGTGGTATGCAGGGCGCCTTGGCTAGTAGATCAGAGGCTACTACCATGGCTGTTGGGTTTGTTATCTGGATATCTGACGTTTCAAAGTTGTATAGGGTGCGTCGTATTTGTTATCAAAATCCCACTGGAGGCGTGGCACGAAGCTCAGGCTAGCAGGAGGAGCCACAAACATGTGGGATCGGAAGTCGGGAATGGCATTCGTCCCCAAAGGCAAGTACCGTTTTCCATGACGTCATATTGTCAATAGGAGGGAGAATATAAATCCAAACCACATTCCCAACTCAGGCACTCTCACTCTCCTTCTCACGCGCACCAATGGCATTACCTCCAGCAAAACAGGATGTATCAGAGCACCCGCAGGCGGGTTCCGTTACCGCACCAACAGACAAAGGTGAACAATCTGCCAGCGTCGAGAGGAAGGTACGGTTATCAATTCAGTCCCGCTCGAGACACTGCTGAGACAACATCAAGATGCGTCTGTATGAAGTCATTGAGGCTCTTCGGCAAGGTCGCATGCCTGATAACTCCCAAATTGACAAGGCCTTGTCATATTTGCGACACGCCGAGCCTGTTGCCCTCGACAAGCTGTCCCCCGATGGAAGAAAGCTTATCCAAGATTGTCGCGATATCGTCGAGACAGCCCGGCTCATCGTCAAGTCGAAGAATTCCGATGAACTCTTCCAGAATTTTATCTGGCACACGCGTGAGATAGACAGGGAAAACGTCAAAGCCTCCCCTGTGGAAGCCTCTCAGGTCGAGCACGACAGGTTATCCGAAGAAGGTCGCCTAGGTACGCAATGTAATGCAACATTTAGGTGGGTTTTCTAACTGATGCCATTCGTTTCAAGCCGTTAGACACCTACGTACTCTCCTGTCACTCATCTTTATGAACTCCGAAGTTCGCAAACTTCTTTCGGACTTCTCTGTAATCGGACGCGACTTGCTGGCGAAAGGCGCAACCAAGGTTGCCGAGGCCATTGGATTAGACAAGGAAACTGTGGCTCAAGTGGATAAGCCTGCCCCTGAAGGCGAATTCGTCACCAAGGGCGGTCGCAAAGCCGGTCCTGAAGAGACTCCGGTGCTTGACGTCGATATACCGCACACGGATATTCACGTCGAGCAGGACCCTCGAGCCGATGAACATGCCATCGGGACAAGTCAGGGTGAAGCTCCAAGCGGCAGCCAGGTTGTCGGAGAAGTAAAGAAATCCGTTCAGTCTGCTCAAGAGGATATCACCAACGTAGGTGTACGGGCCGCCGAGAAGGCGAAACAGACTAGCGAAACATCGAACGAATCTGATGCCTTGGCGAGGTCAGCCGCTTGATTCACCATAATTTTGAGGCTGATCTTTGCCTAGCTCAACTGAGGAATCTGAGGAGAGGAAAGCCGATGTGAAGGGGCGGTTGAAGGGTGCTAAAGTGGGTTGATTGCATTGCACCTGTTGATCCCTTCTGACATACCACAGGATAAGCTTGTGGAACGTTTCCCCAAAGGTCAGAAAAGGCACGTTGCAGAGCAGATCCAGAAGGGGGGACACACGTTTGCGGACGAGTACTTCCCAGCCGAACGACGAGACCAGTTTATCTACCGTGGCAAGAAGGTCATCGTAGAGCTTCAGCAGCACAATGACTACCAGGACGCAATTGGGTGGCTTCTATCTGTCGCCGAGGAGTATGCGGAACGTGGACAAGCTGCGACTGAGAAAGGGAAGGAGAGCGCAACTACCGTTCTAAACG
>JBBPUM010000271.1:0-20897 GCA_038094695.1 Chiua aff. virens | reverse complement strand
TTGATTTCACCCGCCTGTACACGACACTCGGACCAGGAAAAGAGATAGGTGTACTCTCCAGGCGTTCCACGGCCTTTGAGGCAGCCGTTGCCGCAGTTGATTTCACCCGCCTGTACACGACACTCGGACGAGGAAAAGATATAGTTGTATTCTCCAGGCGTTCCATGGCCTTTGAGGCAGCCATTGCCGCGGTTGATTTCACCCGCCTGTACACGACACTCGGACTGTGGCCTTTGAGGCAGTCGTTGCCGCAGTTGATTTCACCCGCCTGTACACGACACTCCGACCAGGAAAAGAGCTAGCTGTATTCTCCAGGCGTTCCATGGCCTTTGAGGCAGCCGTTGCCGCAGTTGATTTCACCCGCCTGTACACGACACTCAAACCGGGAAAAGAGATAGTTGTACTCTCCAGGCGTTCCATGGCCTTCGAGGCGGCCGTTGCCGCAGTTGATTTCACCCGCCTGTACACGACACTCGGACCGGGAAAAGATATAGTTATACTCTCCAGGCATTCCATGGCCTTTGAGCCAGTTGTTCGAAGTGCTCAGCTTAAAGCTGGCTATAACGACTAGTCGAGTCGATATTAGCCGAGTCGGGCAATTAGCCAGCATTAGCCGAGCCCAGCCGAGCCTAGCTGAGCTGCGACAACACTAGGCCCCTCTGGTGCAGCAGTGTACAGCTAACACAGCCAGGCGCATGCTGTATACCGCGGATGCCACACCCAATAGCTTGGGCACTCTACGCTTGCCAATATGGCAAGGCAGGTATGGCAAGACCCATCGAAGCCCTTAACACTGCTACAATGGGTTGAGTGAATGAGCAAGGAAAACGATCGCTAAACAAACACCATACAAATAATGCGGTGCATAAACATATTAGATAATCATTCCTGATACGAGTCTGGCTCCCGTGCCAGTGCTTGAGGAGCGAGGATCTCACTTATGCATGCTAGATCGACTTTCCAATACGCACGCACGGTCAAGCCAGCAAGGTTGTAACATCAAGATGTAAGAAAGAAGTTGTGAGCGAATCAGACAAGAGGTCCGTGCGGCCTGATAGCCTAGCGGGATGGAAGCTAGTTGTGGCCAACAGTGGAAACGCTGAGGACAGCGGGTACAAAAGAATAGGGCCACGCTCTATGTGGGACTACGAGGTATAAGTCAAAAGGCCAACTGCTGTGCCTCTACGAGGATCGGCGGTGCATATGCGCCAGCAGGGCTTACGCGAGATCCAACTTGAAGGGGCCCAAGCGAGCACGAATGCTTCGTACTCGGGCATGCGGGCCCTGTTATGTTTGTTTCAGTTGAGAAAGATGCAGGTGAAGTATTAGCATCCTGCTGAGACATTCGATGACCACTTTTCGCAGTAGAAGTTCCTGCTATCGAACCTGAACGTCGACACAAAATACACCGCGTACCCAAATCTGGGCTTTAGGGAGCATGATAAGGGAACAGTTAGAAAAGTAATATGACAGACTTGTCTCATTGCTGAAGTTCCACAATATCCTCACCCTCTGGTTGAACAAGATCTGCCACTCCCTGGAAGAGGCACAGCGTCCCCTAGCAATGAAGGCTTCGGCGTCACTCTTCTCAACGCGCTCATCTTGTCCACTTCTTGGTGCGAGAGAGGAGAGATCAGTGCCGCGTTGGCATGCAAGATGTCGTGCAGAGGGGCACGTGGCAAGAGCATAGTCCAATGTCGACAGTGTGAATGGCGCTTGCGCTGTCCTCGTCGAATCAACGGAGCGCTTGCTTATCATGGACCATAAGGTAGGTGATCTCCACGCTAGTCTTGTCGCTCTGGACCTGCGAGTGCGGCTCGAGCTGCGAGTGTGGCATTAGTGGCATGGAAGTGAGTGCCAAGGAGAGGACCGCGGTGAAAAGAGCAGTTGGTCAGAATGGTCTGCTTCATCGTGACTACGGCAGAGACTCAACCACGGCAAGGCCACCTGTGAAATGGTGTTTCCGAATTACTGATACACCCTAGATCAGATGCTGCACAAAAAGCGTCAGCGCAATTCGAGACGTACAAGGCGTGAACACCTACCTGGAAGAAAAAACCATAAACGTTACGCCCAATGCCCGATACGAGGAGGAACGACGAGGCGGTATTGTAGCTGTTAGAGCCCCCGTACAAGTTCCTGTGACGCGGTCCACTTGAGTGTATGAGGGTCATTCCTGCAGAGGAGGGCTTACCAGGCGTAATCCGTGATGAGTCGAGGCACTTGGCGACCGGGATGGCGCGGCGACTGGCATGGCATTCGCACACAGTCGGCCGCGCGTTGAAATTCGTGAGCCAGATCATGGCTTCATTCACCTTCGAACAGCCAGCAGTGTAGGAGGCGAACAGAGATGCGGCGAACGAGCGAAGCCCATCGTAGCAACACGGTCGGAATCTGTGTCAGGGAGGCCTTGGCGGAGGCGGGAGTAGCGTGTCACGTGTGCCATGAGATTATTTTCGGTTCTATCCGTTGCGGAGATTTCTGCTCAGATGGAATCCGGAAACCCCATTACATGGACTTTTTGATGTGAGATTATGAAACCATCAAAGTAGGCCGACCTATGCCTGCTTGTATTATTTAATTTTGCGTGAGTAGTGAAATAGTAACTCTACAACCTGATCTGAGGCCTGAACGCTAAACTCTCTAACTAAAAATGCCAACTAAACCATCGAGTAATCTGTGCAGCCTAGCCAATGAGAAACCAGAGTTATGTCGAGATTCTCAGCTTTCAAGGATCTTTACTTACATAAATGGACTTGGGGTGTGGACCGCACCATAGGCAGATTGGCGTTTGAAGAGGTTACCCAATCGACCCCTTCGCATCGCGGTGCTGCCGAGACCCACCTGCGATTTCGTGTGCGACTTGGATATAATGCGAGAGAATCGACTATCTTAGTTGCATTATTATTTACTAACTGAATAAAGTAAACTACGAAACCTCTTGTGCACATGACTCCTAAGCATCGACGTCCATCGGCCTGCGGGCCCCTTCTCGTTTGGTGGTTAAGAAGATACACCTTAGCTCGCTAGGCGGCGGATACTCGCACCAATACACGTCTGGGAGCTTGCTGTTTAGACGCCCAAGGTGCGGCAAGACGTCCTGATCAGTCACCCAGCCTGACCTCCACAAGCACTTCCTGCATGTTGCGCGAACGCGGTGTGAATCATACTTAAATGATAGGTCTTGCTTTGGGTGTGTGCATCCAGGAGTGCCGCACAGAGTGAACTCGATGCCCCAAGGCCTGACTGCGGGGACCTGAAGAGAGATAGACCGACAGGAGACGAGGGTGTCACTGCGATCTTTGTGAATGCAAATGACATTGGTTGCCCGCAGGAGCCCGATGTCGTGACCCACGACACGGAGAACGGTATCCCAAATGCCGGAGGTCTTGTCAACGCCAATGTTCTCGATAATATGGCTCATGGCTCTCCGGTAAAGCTGTGGGTCAGGCGAAGCAGCGCCAAAGCCTACCACGAAGTCAAACACCGAACTGAGCAGTGATGTTGGGCGTGAAAAGTAATAGAAGAGAAGGAGAAGTTGCGCACCTTTCCACCATTGATTTCAAGCCCGCTAGTGCATTGACAAACCTCACTGCAGGCCCACCTGCGATCAGGAAAAGCCCCCTCCAACCACCGCGTGCCCATGCCGAAGCGTCATACCAGTATTTTCTACCTGGAGGCTCTCCTTGCTGCGCACATGCCTGGGACGCCCTTGCAGTAGCATCCAAAAACGACTGCCCGCAGAAGTGCTGAATTGTCTTCAACGCCGCCATTGTGCCCCCCGGTGTGATCAGCATGCCTGACGTGGGCTCAACGGGAAGCTGCAGCACAATAAATGTGTTGCATGGCCAGCCGCTGCAGAGAGATCGCTCGCTAAAGCAGAGTGCTTCAGCGGTGGGTATGCGCGTGGTGGTAGCTGTAGGTGGGTTCTTCCGGACGTCTATATGCTGCCGTAATAGCTAAGGCGGGTTATAGGGTTAGTCAGTGCAAAATGGCTCCAGAAAGAGGGAACATGCATTTCCAGGTTGAAGGTAGTACTGGTGCTGAAAGTCTAGAGATAGCGCAGCAGGGAGAAAAGACTTTTCTGCGGAATCCGCAACGGTCACCAGAATCATCGGCCATGTAAGTTTAGATCTTCTCCTGCTGCTATAGCCAATGAATTCATACTGTAGGGAAGTGGCCGACTGTGATTATGCGCAGCGAAAGGAGAGGGAGTGTGAGAGATACTGGAAGGGGGCCGCTGCTCGGTTCTAGCCTGTTATGGCACAGGACGCAGCGGAAGACTGCGGCGGAGGTCGTCGAATCAAAAGAAATACACCCTGAGCTACCCCTCTCAAACTGGTGGCATTTCAAAGCACCGCACTCAACACAGGTGCTGGCACTTTCGTATAAATCTCCGCAGAAGTTGCAATATTCCTTCACCACGGTGAGGTCACCTGTTGCTGAGCTGAGCTTGGTTGAAGCAGAGCACTCAATAAAACGCACTCTACCTCTGCCGGGCCGGCTATTGCTGCGGTAGAGAGCGCAAAACTCACCACGGAATTTGAGGGTAGTTATCATCAAAGGTGGGAACAGGGAGAGGGTGAACTCTAGGGTTATTTTGAGTTTTGACAAATAGCCGAGCGCCTGACTCAGGGCCAGAGCACCGCGATGCAAAAAAGCCCGCGAGTTGAAATGCGAAACATCCCGGAGTCCGGGCGCGCCTGGACCCTGCCATCGACTGCCTAGATATATCCATTAAATTGATGAAGTTAGTTGGATACAGCTGTATTTGATAGCTGCAGTCGTGGGTTGAATTTTCTGAGCATCCGAGTCCGTACCACCATCAACGAAAAGGTCGATGTCTGGTGGCAACGCCGTGCAAGACAAGCTCGAACAGACGATCTTGCTTGACACTGCGAGGTCAGTTTTCTTAAGCTTGGGTTTGTCAGGCCATACGAGGTGATGGTACGTCAAACAAGGCCTTCCAAGGCCTAATAGGATTAACACGCCATACATGGTATAGTAGCTCTAGTTACTACGGTGCTGTAGAGTCCGGAACAGGCGAAATTCTAGTATAAGTGATGCGGCAGCACCTAGAGCAGGAGAGCGTGAAACAATGGAGCGACTGAGAACAAGAATTGTCGTGAAGAGTGATAGCAATGAGCGAGGGCAAGAGCAATGATCGAAAGGACGAGCGATTTTTATGAGAAAATGAGGACAGCGTTCCAGACCGTCTGCAGGTATTTGAGTGATGCGATGGAATGCTGGGTCAGAAGGCAAATGATACGGATAGCATCCGGGTTAGCAAACGGGTTGCATCGGGAGGAAAGACGGACTCGAGTTTTAGAACTCATTAGCATGCTTTACACGTACGAGGTTCCGCTTTGCCGGCGCATTATGAGGCTTGGGTTTTCTGGATTTCTTCACCTTCTTCAGTGGTGGGACTGCGTCATCGTCTTTTGAGATCCTGGACTCGGAGGGTTGCGAAAGTTCCAAGTAGACACGGCAATGTCTGGGGGAATACCCATGGCTAATTCACTAGTGCCATCGACATCATGGGGGATAGGCCCCGAGATTATGCATATGGCTGCTGGCCGGTCCGCATACGACAGGTAGCACGTCTGTGGGATACCTTCTGCAGCCCATAGATGTAGGTCCGCTAGGTTAAACTTGGAGAGGCGAGTATAGACCCTACCTCACACCAGCGAACAAGGCCAGCCAGTCACAATGCCTGTCCATCACCTCGAGCACAAAGGCGCTCGAGTACAGTGCAGCTGTCGAATTGATATTGCTGATTGCCTCGCATAACCTCTGCAGCGTGGTCGGCGCGCCGATGGTCAGATTGGTCATACTCATGTTGTTATCAATGGATCTAACAAGGCCAACGATGCGAAGTTGGCCGTGTTTAGCGAATTGTTCAGGGGTGATCTTACCCTGTCCATGGAGGTCTCTAGGAGGGTGGGCCATCCGAGGTGGAAGATGTCCGCACCGGTAAGGGAACCGTCACTGCCACAGGCGACGAGGGTATCGATGCCTTCTCTGATGAGGCTGTATGAGGCGGATAGACGACCTTCTGGGGTGTGGAATGCCTTCGAACAGGCAGTTCCGATGAGGGTACCACCCTGAAGGTGATTCAGCTCAGGCGACGTCAAGCGTCAATCATGACGTACCTCCGCAAACCAGCACGGACGTCGTCAAACCCAAGACGGATGATGTAGCGACCTTTGAGAGTATGGCCGTCGTGAGGAGACGACCGTCGCTGAAGTGTAAGTTTCCATAGAGGTTGGAATGGAGCGCGTGCTAGATGGCGCTGTGGGTCTGCGAGAGGCTCGCTGCAGGGGACGTGGGAATGGGTGTTGCCGCGGACGAGGCCTTCGTAGTCCTCGTAGACAATGTACGTTTCACATCATCTGCAATCAATCAGAAGGCACACAAGAGGGATCAGGACGAGACTTGCCTAAGGATACCGATTTTGACAATGGAACACACGACGGCATTCATATACCGTCTGCAGGCAACAGATCCTCGGCGAGTGTGGTGACGTTGATGCTGAGAGTGCCAAGACGGTCAAGGGGAAGGAGGTGGATCCCAAGGGGAAGGAGACCAGGAAGGAAGTAAGAGATGTGTTCAAAGGTATGAGAAGGGCCCACCGAATGTTTCAATATGGCTGCGTCGATGACATAGAGAAGGCTTCGTTCTGGTGTAAGGAATAGTATATGAGGCAAATCGAAGATCTACGAATAGTTTTATTAGCACCAGTAGTCGAATGTTCGAGGGAGAAACAGACACATTTCGGGATTACATTTGTCGGTACACGTGGCGAATAAAAATCGTTGAAGAGTGTACCCATGACCGCTGTCTGCGAGGGCACCGACAGAGAGTTGGACTGCGCAGAAATGCGTCGAATATATGCTAGGAAATAACAAGAGACTCACGGATTGATGGTTCGCCTGGGTGAAGATTCCATTGCTTTGGATACATCCCTCCGGTTGTACTGAGGCTTACAGCGCAAAATAGATCTGTGATAACGGTTGCTTGTAGAGCATCAGTTCCACCCATCATGATGAGAATGATGGCAGCACGTACACGATTAACATGCTCCTTTTTCCCTGTAATTTTGCCCGGATCTGCCAATACCTTGGATCGATATAGATGACTCGATCTGCCACAAAGACGAGCGGGGAGAAGTGAGAATCATCCCCTATATGAAAAGATGATCGAAACCGACTTGTGAGTATTAGCTGCGAAACTGGGGAACCCAATTATCCTTCAGCAATCATGGATATATGCACATACACTCACTGCTCGTACAATGTGTCTCAGTCGCGATGACGTTGTGGTATCATAGTTGAGATTTTGTAGACTAGGAGCATACGAACTAACACGTACGCTGTGCTGTGGATTTGGCCACCCATGTCGTGCTGAATGCCGGTGTTGAAGGCTTATTTGGGAGTGGTGAAAGGGTTGAGTACGTCAACTTTCTTCCTGGAAAGTTGATTGAAGCCGGGGACATAGGTAGTTTGGATGACAGCACGGGGAGAGAGAAAGAGTGGGACTTCGGAAAGAGTCGTTGACTGATTAGATAAGCACTGCGGAAAAGGAAAGATTATGTTCGAGAAGGATTCGTCGGAGATTCTATCCTAATCTGTCCCTCATCCGTCACCTCTTAGGATCTCATCATAACCCCCACATCCTTCCCAGATTCTACATAGATCCTTGCCAGGAGAGTTGCAGCCGGTCCTCAGCTTCGGCCTGCTAATACTTAGCTAGCTATAATTTAAATTTAAATTTTACAAATGGTCTGATCGTAAGATACATCTAAGTCCTAGGCTCTGACGTGCGCCTGTACAAGATCAAAGTCAAGCAAGTGATGGTGAGTACTTGGCGCGTCCGTTGTCTAACAGATGGTAATTGGAGACTCTGTGACAGGGGAAAAAGGGTAGCCTGGTATCATGCGTGTGCTCAAAATGCGCCTGGACAGTCGATGGGTATACTCTCGTCACCATTCGCACACGACGGCGACACCACAAGGACTCTGATCGAGATCAAGCCGCGAGCGCACAGATGAATCATTCAAATATTCTCACTCAGGCTGAGAACCTGGCTAACGACTCTCAGCCATCATTAGGACAAGTTAGTTTGGCGCTTAACCTCCGAGTCGATTGGTATGTCCCAATTCAATCTTCACTGGCATATCCAAGACACTTTCCGATCACCTGAGATGTTTATAGGTTTGGCATCACAGACAACCGACCATATTCCGCTGGTGCTGCCTATATATCATTCAATAACTTGCACCGTTCTGTCCGTCACCTCACTCAAAATGTTCATCTAGCAATGGTTATCCCTGGACCAAAGGAACCGAGCTTAGAAAGTCTTAACCACTGTCTTCAGCCGTTAAAAGATGAGATTCACGAGTTGTACAAGGGTGTGTAACCACTCTCACACATACGACACACCATCTCACATTGTTTTCAGGCATGTATATGTGTGTCCACGGGTTTCGTCATCTATGCGATGTCCATCCATGTACGGACTCGTGTGGCTAAGGTCCTTGCCAAAGGTGGTGGCCCAACTTTCGTTTCAGCTGACCGTTTTCGAGTCTTTGCTAACTTAGCTTGATCTGGCCGGGGGTCCTTCAGAGAGTCTAGCGCTGAAAAGAGCTCAGAGAGCTGTTACTGCGTGAGAGAATCACATGCATTATCCAAGTCATCCACATATCTGGGGGTGTCGCCACTCTGGTTCCGCTGTTACATATGCCTGCGGTTCTCCAGGTATCTGATTTGGATCACCATCGTCATTGGACATAGCATTCAATATGAATGCCGTGTCATATTTACTATCCTTCCGCTTAGGATCACACTCTGCAGATTCTTGCTTGCGTTTTTTTGCATCAAGTTTCTTTCGACCATTGCAGTGAGTCAATTGAATTGACTTTGCTCTGACAATTGTCCACTCACCGACTGAACTCGGGAATTCATTTGCGCCCGTGCCATGCTGGAGCCTGTTTCAACTACTTCAACCTCACCATCTCCAAAATCATCAACATCCTCGGTATGCTTCCGCTTCCTGTCAGCTCAACGATATTCGGTTGTCATTCGCATATATTTTGCTCGTACTGCCTTCTCCAGCTGGCTGGGAAGAATCTTTTCAACAGCTGCCTTTCTACTCACTGACTCAGGGCCTGTTCGGTTGTGGTTCGCATATGGGCCACGACCTTGGCGAGGCCACCAACATTCACTGGTTCGTCCTGCTTTCCACTTCGCCAGCCAAAACGTAGCAAAGCCTTGCCTGTCGGCTGATCCTTTGGCCAAGCAGGAGATCCTTCACCGCATGGGATAGCCAGGTAAGCTGTATGCATCAAGTTTCTGAATGCCCATGAGGGTCTTGAAATTCTCATTCATCAGGTCCTTCGCTATTGGTTAGATCAGACAGTCTAAGATGCAGTCTCATGGGAAAACGTACCCGGCAAGTCTTTGGTTTCAAAGCGGTATCACTCGCATCCTGTTTCACATCCTCAGCCTTTATTTCTCCACCATCTGGCCCACCTGATCCAGTACCAGCACCACCCATATTCCCAACAACTCCATTATCAGCATCATTCACAATGCCGCCAGTCCTTGAACCACTTGCTCGACATTCCCCGACTCCCATACTACTCTGCTCTCCATCAGCTTCGTTCACATACACAGCACCAAGCTGGGACTCAAGGCATTCCAACCGCTCTTTAATATCGTTTTCGGCGGATTTGAGGTGCGTTACTTGAGCTTTTAATGCCTTGTTCTTGTTGTAGAGGATCTGAATGCGTGTTTCAGACTTGTCTTTGTATTCGCTGAAGGCCTTTTCAAGCAGTTCATTTGCGAGAATTGCAGCACTGAGGTGCTGAAGATTCTGACTCGCCACCATGGCTGCCAGCAAATTCACATGTTACTTTTTTACTTTTTTTGCTTTTATGTACTTTTCCATCACCTAAATATTACTAAAAGTGAAAAAAGCGCAAAAAGCGCAAAAACAACAAAAGCAGCTTCGGCTAAGTGAATTCAGCATCATCACAAAACAAAATTAGGCTATGAAGAGTACAAAAAATGATGAAAAGTACATACACAGTGGCACTTGATGTGCCACAAGGACGGACACAGGGAATTGCACAAGCAAACCCCCGTCCCAGTGTGTACCTGCACCCAAGATGGGTACGGGTACGGCTTGACCCACGGGCTGCTGGTGAGGGCAGGAGAAGTGGAGGGAAATCATGACCGACGAAATGACGCAACGCGTCACATCATGTCATCGTTGTCGTTTTTGCTGTCGTCGTGGCGTATCAGTATTGCTGGGCCAGACGATGAGGCTAAGGGCAAGAGGAAAGGAGGTAGGTGAAGGCGAGGGAAGTGAGACAGCGGGAGGGTGAGGGTGGCCTGGGTGGAGAGATAGCGAGACCGCGAAGGTGAGGGGGATGAGGGTAAGACCGTGAAACCGCAAAGGGGCCGAGATGGTGAGACAGCGAGAGCAAGGGCAAGGGCGAACCCGCAGCAAGAGACGGCGAGGCAGAGGGTGATTTGGCAAGGGGACAGCAAGACGGCAAGGCTAGGGCGAGGAGGCAAGACGGTGAGTCGGTGAGGTGACAGTGAGTTGGCGAGGCGAGGCTAAGGGTGAGAAGGCGAGGGGGATGGCAAGACGGCAAGACCGAGAGCAAGGAGGCGAGACAGTGAGAGCAAGGGCAAGGGAGAGGGCGAACCTGCAGTGGAGGATGGCAAGGCAGACGGTGAGAAGGCGAGGGGGGCGGCGAGACGGTGAGGGTGGCAGTGAGTCGGCGACCGGGGGTGGTGAGCTGGCGAGGCAGCGAGGGTGAGGCGAGACGGTGAGACGGCGAGGGCAAGGAGGACGGCGGTGAAGTGGCAAGGCAGACGGAAGGGGCAGACAGCGAGTGTGGTGGTGAGATGGGAACTTGAAGGCCAAGTTGGCGAGACAGCAAGGCAGAGGCTAGGTAGTATGCATGCCCGTGCCATTCCCTAGACACATTGGAATAAATGTAAGTAGGGTATGGGCCGTGGTCGACAAAGACGCTTGCACACGAACTCGCCATCTCGTCTTCGCTGTCGCTCAATCACGAGTGAGCGAGCGCACGCACAGTGGGGCGGGTGCTGCGGATGTCAGGTGGCCCGGGATGGGCAGTATGGGCAGGGGAGGGGGCGAGAAGAGGGTAGAGGCGAGGGCAACGGCGAGGTCATGAAAGGCTGAGATTCGTGTATAAATGCGAGCACGAATGGCTAGACGTTCGTGTTCGTGTTTGTACAAGAGGGTGAGGGTTATAGGGCGGCGAGACAGCGGGGCTGGGTGTAGGTGTGGGCGGGATGGCATGCGCATTGCGCACGCTCTGAGTCGTATCCAGATGGCTTTTGGACTTAGAGAATTTCTTGCAACTGATGATGAGTCACATGTATGGTCATGTGACATTGTTGATCGATTCAGCAGCGTGCGAGTTCCCATACTGGCGCATCCCAGACTCCCAGTCATTCTAGTCGCTTCAACACCCTTTCGGACCTCAAAATTCCTGGTAAGTTCGTTTTGTTGCTGAACATTTTGCTACTTGATACCCATTTTATTTAGCATATTCGATGCATCCGTCCAAGTTAGCATGAATGCCAATTTTCAGGGCCTAGCAGTGCGTCTCACAACCGCGCAATCCTTGACTCGGAGTGAATGCCCCTTGTCCTCTACTGTGACGTTGATCTAACCCTCTCATGCTCGCTTTCACTCAGATTTACCCTATCCTTACTTCTCAGCTAGCAATGGTGTCTCGACTCGTATCGAGTTGCGGCGCATGTCGTTCGTTGCACCATCCATCTCCCAGCTATCTCCATCGTCTCCGCCTCGTATGGATGCATTTTGGGGTCGCGCCCCGTGATCTCCGCCTCTCGACCCCGCCTGCACCTTCTGTGGCTCTACTGGGCCTCTAGCTCGATGTTGTGCGTTCGTTTCGACGACGCACCCATCTCGACTGGCCTATCCAATGGCTTTCCAGTCGTATTGGATCGCTGTGGCACTGCGCTTTGCGCCCGTCGTCCTTTGACCTCGCCTGTGCCCCCTCTGGACTTCCTGGGACATTGACTCGCCTCAACACCTTCGTTTCGGCCCCGGATTTGTTCGCCATGCGCTCGAGGCTTTCCCGTGACCTCTGGTGACTCGTTGGTACGTGCGCGTTGATGTTTGGTTGCTGATTTACACAGCTCCGCTCGACCTCCCTCTCCTGCTCAAGACCGGCTCTTCCTTGACCTGGCGCGCTCGTATCGCATTCGCTATCGATCCTCTCGTGCTGGGGGGTCTCTGAGAAACTGGAAACATTGTCCAATGGGTGCGTGTTTCCTTGGGCGTGCGTGTTCTCACGTAGTATGACCACCTCGCCTTCTCCTGCTTCCAGCTGTCGATCTTGATGGATCGACTTTGTCTCGTCGATGCGCCGGTTCCTAACACTCTGGAGGCGGTCTCAGCGGTATTGGTAGGTCATTTGGTGCGTACTGAAGGCTGTTTACTAGGTTCCATGCAGCTTAGCACAAATGGCTTAGCGGCCAACTCGGTTTCTGCTCTCGACGGTCGCGCGTCATTGCGCTCCATCGTTTCACTGCATGGTCGTGTCGAGGACCTTCAGGTAAGTCCTTGTTGACCGTTCTGTCATACTGACTGGTTTCTTCATCAGCCATTGTCGGTCGCCTGTACACCGTTGCATCCCTACCATATCTCTCCCTCTGCACATGCGTCTCAAGGTAAATATTCCTCCCTTTTGTCTGTGGCGTCGGCTTATACTATTCTCGTAGTCACGGCGGCAATACTTGCGATCCTTGCTCGTGTCTGCTCAACGACTTCCACCTTCTACTTCGACACATTGCTCAAGGCGTCACACACGTCGAATTCCCCTATTTGTGCCAACGTTGAATGTCATTCCTGGTTACAGCGTCTTGATACTCGACACAAACATTCTCTTGTCATCATTATCCATCGCTGCTTCAATAGTCGAGTCACTCCGCTGGACCATCGTCATTCCCGTCCCCGTCATCATGGAACTCGATGGCCTTTGCTCCAACACAACCCTAGCTCGACGAGACCGCACAAGAAGCCGTTGCTTACAGTTATGTCTCATCCGATTGCATACAACACCCGCTTGCACCGACAAACCCAGATAGTGCGTTAGATTATCTTGCTGTTTCACCGTCGGATTGATTGCACAATAATATAATACCCTATTTTTTTTTTCCTGTAAACCCGACGCCCGCTGTTTTATTATCTCTACTTGCTGCGTGTGTTGGCTAATCGGATTGCTCGCTTCTGTCCCTTTTTTTTTACTTTTCATAGCTGTTCGATCGGACTGGGTACTGTTTTTTAAGTATGCTTTTAATGAAATTGGGTTACTTTTGGTTCTATTTGGTTGCCAAAAGCTCGAAAAGCATGCTTAAAAGCATCGAGATCTACTTTTAAGGCCCTTTTGTACTTTTGGCTGAATTCTCTCAAAGACCTAAAAGTAGCAAAAAAAAAACTAATAAAAGTGTTCTGAAAGCTGGCAAAAGCACTTTGATGTTTCGCTGATGGCCTGGCCGCCCGCCCGGCCCTAAGTGTCGTCAGACTCGGTGAGGATCCACTTGGAGGGGAGAATAAAAAGATAGCACTCTGCACACTCGCCTTACAAAAACGAAGCTGATTATTTGGCGTCAATATATCATTTTAATTCCCTTAAGCTGCTTCATGAGCGCGTGAGCAATCAGCGAGGACGACCAGTATGGCCAATAACGGTTACTAATTACATAGTATATGAGTAATTAAAATAACCATCGACGTTGGCAAGCTCCAGATTGCTTGTGAGACAAACAATCTGTGGTCACATGGTCGAAGTGCCCTGTCGCGAGTTGGAAGGTGAGCCACAAGGGTGTCCCTTGCCTTTGCTGCCTTCATCTCCCCTCCAAGTCCTCGAGGCAGCCAAGATTGAGCAGGAATTTTTGACTGGTGAGTGAAGCTAATAATTATTTTTCATTGGATCCTGACCTCGTCCTAGATACGTTGAGGCCCTGTCGCTTTAATTGGAATGAACACTGATCCAATACATCGAGTTCGTGGCCGACCGGTTGTTGGTGTCGCTGGGCAATGAGAAAGTTGTTACAATCCTTTCGACTCCGTGGACATAATTTTGCTCCAAGGCAAGACCAACTTCTTCAATAAGCGGATGTCAAAAGAATGAAACGGTCAATAGTATTCCTTGGAGCTAACAACTGGCAAATATCTCATTAGATGAAGATTTCTGAGTCGCATGTTTGCTGTTCATCTTTTATGATTGTGCCACCTCTCCTCCCGCCACCCCTCTCGCCCTGCCATTCCCTCGCCCTTCCATCCGCTCTCCCTTCACCCTACCTTAGAGGACGATGACGATTGTGGCGAAATAATAACTGCAAAAACGCGGTTATTGTACTGTCCCTATCACTGCTGCCATTCGTCTTTGCCGTATTCGCCTGTAATGCCTTACCTCTCTATCTCGCCTGGTTAGGTTAGTCGCCTGACGACGCCGCGACAAGCACGAAAATGAAGTTTTCACGCCGCTGTTGCCGTTGTCATCGCTACTGCTATGCTTGGTTCACAGCGCACGTCCAGGTTGGTTTGTCGTCCGCCCATTCCTAATCCGGATCATTCTCCCTCGGACGCGTCAAGTTTTCACTCGGGCCCTGCCCCATGGTTGCAGCCAGTTCATCACTCGTTTGGACGCCTGGAGTATCCCCTCTTTAGCCAATTTCCCTAGTAGCAATAGCGCAATGTACCTAGTACGACCTACTTGTTCTGAATGCTCAGCCCCAACAAGGCATCCCGCCCGCTCCGGATCCACCCCAGACGCATTTTGACGTCGAAAGGTCATGATTGGTCGACCCCTGCGCATGGCGGCGCTCCGCATTCTGTAATACGGACGTATGGGCAAGCTACGAGTATATAGGTAACACGGAAGCACATCCAATGTTGGTCCCATGGATCAGCGGTTGAACATGCACACGCACGCACAGCATCTCATATCCGTGAATTACTAATATAGCCATCAATCGAGTGTACCGGATTCATGTAGCATACACCCATGGGCCGCATTAAACTCATACGCCAGACTTTGCTTGAGGGGAGTAGTAGGTACAGCCACCGCTTACATAAATCGTAGCTACATCGCAAATAAGTGACGGAGAAAAGCCTTTACAGCGGTAGCCAGGTTGAGATAAAGAATGAACGATTGACAAAGAGATGGAGAGCGCACCTTCTAATGCACAATCTGTGGCTGACTTGTAGTGCATTGGCCGCCAATTCAATCCGCGACCGACCTCATCCGAGTACCAATCTGCGTCGTCTCACGTGATCATGTCGGCTGGTTGCAGTTGAACGTTGAGGTTTCAATCATTGAGACATCAACTTTGGTGCTAATATGCCACCCACACGAACCTCTACCAGATGCAATGCCATTGCCAGAGCAGCCATGCAAGCGGGTCTCAGCAACGCCACCCCCTCATTCCGCCTTCAAGACCCCGAAGTCTACCCTGCGACGAGCAAGGCTGTCGACCAGGCTTTTTGTGGCATGTCTTTCGCCATCAGCCCAATGCTGCTTTACTCAGTTCCATGTTTTTATTTTTTCCAGTTAGGAAAGCCCCCCGTACCGTCGCGCCAGCGAGATCAGTTCATTCGTGAAAAATGACAAGGAATCAGGTCACGTTGAAATCGAGCTGAAGGGAGCGAAAGGCGAGCCGAATCTCGCCATTTGGCGCAACCTTAGCGCAAAGACCAGGGCGTCTGCATTTGCACTCAATGGGAAGCAGACCACTGGTAAAGACATATCCACCCGCATGGCGTGGCGAAGTTGAGCGTTCAAGTTGGCAACCTTTGGTCAAGTCAAGGTCTCCGAGTTCGCTCAAATGACCCCTCAGCAGTTACTTAGAGAGACTCAACGGGTTGCAGGTGGCCCCAATCTGACCATGTGGCGCGATACCCTCATTACTTCTAGCAAGGAGCTCAAAACTATCCAAGAGGTGGCGCGTATTCGCTACTCCAAAACATTCAAGTCTCGTCGTTATTGACGCAGTCGCCGCAGCGGGTGAAAGAGGATCGCTGGCAAGAATTACTCGGAGTAATGAAGGGCCGAAATGCTCAGCTTGAGCGAGATGTAGAGCGATACAAAGAATGCTTAAAGATCGAGAAAAAGGTGTCGCGCACTGCTTGTACTCGGCTCCCGTTGTGCCAACACATTTTCTAGATCTCTGAGCTGAAGGTCTTGATCCCTATCAAAGAGTACCGCGAGGCGAAGGAGCGCTACGCACAAGCCAAGGAGCGCCAACGCGCGCTTCACGCTCAAGTTACAGAACTCAGGGACAGGGGCGCTCCTGTCGACGCGAAATTTAAGTGAGTTTACAACCAGATCTGCTGACTCGAGTACTTAGATGTGCGTAGACAACTGGATGCACAGTACAAGGAATTCGAGAAGGCCCGGAAAAAGAAGAAGAATGCATCCAAAGCGAAGTTCCAGCAACTGAAGGCAAAGTGGAAGGATAGGGAAGAGCTTGTTCGTTTTTGTACCTGCGTCTCCGCCTCCAAAACTTATTCTTTGCAGGAAGCCCAAGCAGATGAAGTCACCAACAAGCTGGACGGGCTAAAACGTGCTGAGAAAGTTCGCGCGAAAAGGATCAAGGACCTCGAAACCACCTCAGGAAGATGCAGGGTGAGTTGGATAATCCTCCTAAACTGGAAGATCTGCAAGCAATTAATGATGAAACTGCACGCTGTAATCTTATGTTCTAGTTAACGACACTTACGTTGGCGGTCACTTAGCGCCAACTAAACGCGGAACATAGCCATATGGAAGGCCGCCAGGAAGAGCTCCAAGAACGTCAGAAAGCTAACATTGGTGTGTCGGCCGCCCAGAAAGCGAAGATCGATGAGGCTATGGGCCAGTAAGAGGTTCTGCTCACCTTTGGTCCGCTGTTTGACGAATTGTGAACTCAGGCTCAAACGGCTGGATGACGAACGCCATCGAAAACTGGAGAACCTTCGCAAAATGGGATCCACATCATGCCGATGCGGCATCGCGGCAGTCAGGATAGATTTAGGATGGAAGTGAATGAGCCGGGGCCCCATGATCTGCTGTAGTGTCCCTGATAAGAGGTTCACAAATACTGTCGAGGCCTGCTTCAACGTGAATCAATTGAAGGTGACTAATTATCGATGTGATCGCTGTCGTCCACGCTAATTTTTGATAATCACTTTTTTCAAGACGCTTGTCGCGCAATGTGAAGACGACTATGAATTGCTCAATCGTTGTTTGAACGACTCGATTCAATGAAGCCGGTCTAAGGAAGGATGCAGCAAAGATCAACACTTGGTTCCGTCCGAAGTTCGATTATCTTGGTCCACCAATGACCGACGACGAAGTAAGTCAAAGACTCAACCGCTAAATAACCTTTCTAACTCCCATCTTAGCTGAAAGCTTTAGGCTTTGACGCATATGCTATTGATCAAATCAGTTGCCCTGGTGCGGCCTGTTGTGGTATTTGACCCGGGAGCTAAATCTGCATCGCGCGGTGAGTCGCGTTGAACTTTTTTTTGTGCGTCTGACATGGGTATTCCACCTAGGCTATCAATATGCACTGGGCGGTCCAAAGATTGACGTAAGCGCTGCCATGGAAGCCGTCTCGCGCCTTGGTCCTCGCGGGGAAGGTGGCAGAGCCACCTTCGTTGCTGGGAACGCGCTCAACGTCGCCCAGCGCTCACGATACGGGAAATGTGCCGCGCAGAACTCGACACGCGAAACTTGAATTCGACCAGCTCGCAACCTTGTTAACAGCGCTGGTGCGTTCTTGCTCGAACCTTTAGTTTACAAAATGAGACTGATGAGGTTTTAGTTGATCCTGAGTTCAAAAAGCGGCTAGATCAAACTCTGCAGGAAGCAGGACAAACCTTTAAAGAGATTGATGCGGACGGTAATAAACTTGCAGGGGAGGAACGGGATCTCAGGAATGAGGACAACCAGTGCAAGAAGAAATTTGCGAGGCGCTCTCCACCCATCCTCGATATAACCAAACTCAATATTCTGAAGAATGCTTTAGACGAGCGAAAGAAGAAAGTGTTTGACACGCAAAAGCATTTAGTGACACTGGATGCTAAGATTGGTGCGTTGAAAGACTGCTGATTGAAGGAGTTGGTGTGAATCATCTTCATCGCTCATAGGGACCAGCAAGAAAAAGCTCAAGGAGCTGGAAGATACCCCCTCAGAGGATGAGAAGCGAGCCGAACTTAGGAGAAAGCTTTTAAACCTGTCAAAGAAACGAGTGACAATTACCGTGGAATGCGCGGTCGGTTTACTTTCTCCATTGATTGAGATCTCCGCTCATAAGCTCGTCAGCAGCTCATTACTGCCGGCACGCTGTTGCCGACCAAACTGCTGCCACACGTAGTGGGCTTGAGTTTCTACAAGTGAGCGCCAACAAAAATGCACTCCTTGAAGGCGCTATGCGAGGAAAAAAAAAAGCGGGGCATCAGCATGTGCTTGGTGAGTTCGAGGGAGGTAAATCATTCCTGCTATCTCTGGGGACACGTGCTCATTATATCTGCGTAGCTCACCGAATCTACCTCGCCCTGAAGAACGAAGCCAAGGAAAAGCGAGGTCTGTCAGAGTGCTGCTAACTTACTATAGAAGCTTGTTCGGACCATAGACCAGGAATTTCAGGATGAATTCGCACGAGTGGAAGTGGTGCGTTGACCCTGAGTTTCATTATTGTTCTCAAGGGTTGGGTGCTGACGGAACTCCATCAAGGAGGGTGCGGTGCATGCCAAGGCAGTCGAAGACTTGGAATTGGAGCTCGAGGTTGAAAAGGCCAACCTGGAAATGACCATGCAGACAAATCCTGGAGTGATCGAGCAATGCGAGAAAAGATAGGCAGAGGTAATGCTGCTCCAGTCACTTATGTCACTACGGACGCATGCTAATTCACTTTAGATTGCAAAGCTAACTGAGGCATTGAAGGGCCGAGAAAAAAGCAGCCAACGCTTGGAGCGGGTGATCAAATCTGCCAAGGTACGTGAAGTTTACGCGCACTCGTTCAACTGACTTGAAGGGTTTTCGACTGGTTTAAAGGGTAACTGGCAACCTGCCCTGGAAAGACTCGTGGAAAGTATCGGACAGAAGTTTTTTGCTGCCTTCGACCGTAAGTCAGTCCTCTTAGTAACCGCCCCCCCACCTTATGGGAAATGGACAGGGATTGGCTGTGCTGGCAAGATTAGAATCAGTCCACAAGGTGATTATGACAAATGGGCCACAGACATCCTCGTCAAGTTCCGTGACAAGGAGGAGTTGCAACTTCTGACCGGCCAAAGGCAATCCGGGGGAGTAAGCCTGTTTTACACCCATTGTTGAATGGGTGTTGATGGCATTGGTTCAGGAGCGCTCCCTGACTACCATCCTTTACCTGATGAGCCTGACAGAAGAGGCACGAACGCCCTTTTCCCTGGTGGATGAGATCAACCAGGCGCGTTAATTCTTATGCCAGTGAATGATATGCGTCTGATCGAGTTCTTGTAGGGAATGGACCAGCGTGCAGAGCGGGCAGTGCACAATTCCATAGTCGCGGTGACCTGCCAGGGTGACAGCTGCCAGTATTTTTTTTAATTACGCCTAAATTGCTTCCGGACCTACTTTATCACAAGCGCATGAAGGTCCTCTATGTCAACGATGGGGATTAGCTCCCAGAAGAGAAGGGCATCAGCAACATGGTGAGCCTGATTAACGCACTCGTTCGGATGCGAGACGGCGTACCCCCCTCCGAGATTTTTGTAGCTTCTGTGGTCGATGGGCTGCTGATCTCCTTTCATGCGGAGACTGCCTTGCAAAGGTGTGTGTGAGAACCTCGCCTTCCTCCTCCAGGTGTGTAACCGCTCTGGGTACCACCTCTGGGTACTTTCGGTGTCCCCACTGCGTTCGGTCGGTGGGGGTTGCAGACACACAGGCAGTCGCCGAGGTCTGTTCTATGATTGCTTCGATGCAACTGCACCTGATCTTCTTGTAGGCTCGTTTTTCAGGCTTCCATGGTCGCGTTCACTGCAAAATAACTTGGCCACTGCTGATTGTTCACATGGCACCTATCGACACGCCTCTTCGCAGGGCACTAGCCGACGATCTCGCTCACCAGTATGTAGACCAGCAAGAGAACGTAAGCCATTCCTTGTATAGCAGGATCTACTTTATTCCTCCTACTTATGGACGCCGTCAGCTCTTTTTTGACGGTGTGCATCTTAGTCCCGGTGGCCATGCCGTCTCTGCCTCCCGCCTGCAGGCTGCAGTGACGTTCGACGAGAAATCCCTTGAGGTCAACTCTCCTGCAAACAAATTCGTGGTCCTGGAGACAGGGTGTGATCCCGCTACTGGGGGATTCAGCTATGGACCTGTGTTTGGTACGGTATCCGATATTCTTCGACGTTTTCTCGGGGATCGTTTTAGTGCACGCCTTCGTGCACCCCTCACACTATGTGAACACGCGCCCAGAAGCCCCTTCCACGACTCCGCAAAGGTGCGCGGGGGTTGGCGCGGTCTGTTCCTAGTCATACAAGGCCCTTGGGTTCATCAAGGTCAGCGCATAGGTGACATTGTTAGCTTGGTCCGAGAGTGCGCCTGTTTGCTTTTACTTGCTTACTACAGTTCATGAGTGCTTCTCAGTGGGGATTTTGATTTCACTGTTGCAGTCTCGTCGGACGAAACTACGCCTGCCCAAATCACTGCATTCCTTTCCACCGTGCTACGCATCAGCAAACAAGCAGCACTCTGCACAGACATGTAGAAGATTATGTAGTCCCACAGATCCCACAGTGAGGTACCTAGTATTGCAGATCTCCCTGGGACTGTGGAAGCTCTGTACACAATCAAGGTA
>JBBPUM010000270.1:0-20900 GCA_038094695.1 Chiua aff. virens | reverse complement strand
GATCGGCTTGACCGCCTTTGCTATGTGGATCGTCGTTGCACTTCAGGCTGAGAGTGTTTTTGTTCCACGAGGAAGCTCCATTCAGAGACGGGTGCTTTGGCCTGGGTATTATATTTTGGATTGGGGGGTTCAATTGTACATTCGGTTGTATAACCGAATCATCCCTCCGAAGCAGAAGACAACGTGATGTCGCGTTGTGCCCCAAACAGATCTGCATATGCGTTGCTTTTCATTTATCTTTCTGTATGACAACGAAGGCTATCGTATGATGGACTCTTTTCTGTACATATTATTATAGATCCAGCTAGACTGAGCTAGATATATTAGCTTCTACGTGTACCTGAGTAATGCCGCAACCTGCTCCGCGAGCTGAGTTTCGTAAAATTGAATACCCTACGGAAGTCCGTTACATTGTCACGCGTCTCTTCATGAGAATCATCAACCAGTGGCATCCACAAACATGGAATCACCTTCTCAACAAGGTTTTAAATACGTGTTTCAAACTTGTGCAATCCATTTACATGTGAAGCCGCAGGTTTTTCTCCGTTTTTCTTCACATCACGGGTTGTACTCCACTGATGGCTCGCACACACCCAGGCCTGAATCAGTATGTCAGGTCAACCTTAGGTGCACGACCCCAGGCTTGCGTGGATTTCAGCGTCCCTTGTGCTTGGCCCTGACCTTGTTAGCCTCACCTTCCTCCACTCGGGACCCTCAGGCTAGCACTTTGCCATACGAATTCTGATATCGGCCATGTCCACTGGCAGTGTGAACACGGTTGCGCCACCCCTCAGTAGATGGGTTGCTTGGCTCTTTGACATTTACGCATCTGGGAAACCGCCTGTGTTAGGCACGGTCGACGTGCAGGAAATTGAGGACAAGGCCCGAGAGGTACTCAAGGGTAACCCATGTCAGTCATATTATGTTCCCCCGTGTCATAACTCATCATGACGTGACATATTTACCCATTTTTGATGTCGTTCTGATGGTGTGTTTTGCACAGCTGCGTTCGCATATGTCTTGAAGGGCGCAGGTACTTCTGGTACGTGCGCAGAGAACCGGAGGGCGCTGGAGAGATGGAAACTCGTCCCACGCATGCTCAATGGTGCGGGGGAACGTCATCTGGAGGTACATATCGAATATATGATCATCGGTGCCAAGTGTGGTCGACAACATACTCATGGAGACGCTCTTTCGAACAGACGACCATCTTTGGAGTGACCTACCCTGCGCCTATTTTTGTCGCACCGGTCGGTTCGCAAGGCTTGGTGCATAGCGAGGGCGAACTCGCGACGGCGCGTGCAACTGCCAAAGTCGGTGTACCTCTGATCATTAGTTCTGCTGCATCTCGGTCTATGGAAGAGATCGCAGAAGCGCAGGGACCAAATGGACACCGCTGGTACCAGCTCTACTGGCATGTCTCTCGCCCTCCCGATCCCATCATACACTAACTCTCAGTACTGGCAGGACCCACTCGGTCGCGCTGACCCAGTCGCAGCTGAGGCGCGCCAAAGCCTGCGGTTGTACTGCGCTCGTGGTCACAGTTGACACGATGCTGAATGGGTGGCGTCCCCACGATCATGGGACGCCGTACTCCCCTGCCGGACATGGATTTGGGATACAGCAAGCTACGTCCGACCCGGTGTTCATGGCGCGGTTCGGGCTCGAAGCGCGTCACGAGAGGCCACCATTTCCATATGTCCAGGACGATATTCGCCGACGCGCGGCCGAGGGAGACCCAGTGGCACAGCAGGCCATGTTTTTGGGGAGCAAGTGGGTAGGAGAGGTTGCCTCGGGTATCTTTAGAGAGTGGGAAGAGCTGCAGTTTATTCGGGACAACTGGGACGGGCCAATCGTGTTGAAAGGGATACTTGCACCCGAGGTAGGAAGCCGTCTGTCTCGCCAGTTGGCCGCGGAGCTCAATGCGATATAGGACGCGGAGAAGTCGCTCGACTTGGGGATCGACGGTATCATCGTCTCCAATCATGGTGCGCAGGCGTGTTTGTCATAATGTTCGAACTGAATTTGGGGTTAGGTGGTCGCCAGGTGGACGGTTCGATTGGTGCCCTGGACGCACTCGATAGGGTGATGCAGTCGTCCAGGATCCGCCAAGCACAGCGCATGGGCAAGTTCACCGTGCTCTTCGACTCTGGCATTCGGACCGGAAGTGATGTCCTCAAGGCCCTCGCGCTCGGCGCCCAAGCTGTATGCAGTACGTGTCTGAATTTCTTACTTTTCCGTCGTGTTTCTCTGTGACCGGGGTCCACTCATGGGTCATGTTGCGTGCTAGTCGGCCGGCCGTTCATCTATGGCCTCGCCATCGCCGGAGAGGCCGGCGTAGAGCAGGTATTGATGCAGATGATTGCCGATGTGCACATCACGCTGGGATTGTGTGGGGGCCGAGACGTTAGGGACGTTGTGGGTGTGCGAGAGAAGTTGATTATCAAGATCCACGAATGACGTCGATGGGAATTCGGTATGTACGCGTGGGTTCTCCGATCTCGTTATCTTACTCACCCCCTAGTACAGGTGTACGAGGGGTGGGTCAATGTTGATGCGGGTGTGCTTCAAGTGGGTGCCGAGCACAGTTTGTCGGCACTGCATAGCCCCGATGATGTCGAGTTTCATTTTGACGCGTAATCTTTGTAACAAGTATAGTCCTAGCGCGTAGTAACTGTGTGTCCGCGGGGCGCCAATCGATGCGCTCAAGCCTCGCGTAGTTATCGATGTCGTGCATCGCATTATAAATATGCATAATTTGCGATTCATCTGGGGCCGTGGCTTGCTGACAGATCCGTAGGCTTCGCGTCAGAACGTGTTGGTCACAGCAGGTCGAGGGCAACTAAACCAACGTTTGCGTCATTGCCCAACACGTTGACCGCTCGGCCCATCGCTCGTTCCGAGACACTACACATGTAGTCTATTCTCTGTGATTCCGGAACGTCATCTATGCATACCCGAGTGAAATAAGTTAAATAAAAAAAACATGTACAGTCAGATATACATATGAATAACAATCGCTTCGATTAGTCGTTACCCGGTCTCGGTCAACAGCAAGACCTCCTGAGGCGTTGACCAGATTCTGCCCTGGCGAGGACGAGCCGGATCGTATCCGAGGGTTCCTGTACGCGCAGCGTGCGGGCGTCGACGGCCTCTTCATACTCCCACCGTGCGATGACACGTCGCGTGATGTACTCGAACACGTCGCGGACGCCTTCCCCCGTCTTGGCAGAGGTGAAGAAGAGTTTGGGGCCGCGCTCGGGAACAAACGGTTGTGGTCGGGCCGTCACCGGGTCCGGTGTGAGCAGTGTCTGATCACAGCTACGCATGAACAAGCTCGGGGTGATCGTAGTTGCTGAAGAAGACGTGCTCGAGAATGAGGAAGTGCGGCGTTGGTGTGTTCGAACGGGCGAGGAGACGCGCGAAGAGATGGATGGGGGGAGTGGGGACGAGCGCGCAGAGGCATAGGCGTCGAAGATGGAGGAGGAAGGGGTATGATAGGACGTCATGCCGGTGTGGGTGGAAGTGAGTGTGCCGTGGAGGAGGTTGGTGCTGCTCCAGGACGCGCGTTTCGAGAAAGCGCTCCCTCTGCGCGAGTGGGGATGGATATCGATCGATTGCGAGCGGGGTCGGGTGTAGGAGGAAGAGAGATCAATGGCAGAGTCGTCGGAAGGCAAGGGGGGTTCTTCTTCGATGGTGATGGGTATTTGGTCTTCTTCAGGTACTTCCTCGACGGGTGAAGTCGGACGCGGGGAAGATGGGGGTACGAGTTCGTCCAGGAAGCGAAGTGCCTGCGTTTCAGAAACGACAGAGGTCGAGGCGATTGACTTTGAATTGACGAGATCGGTCTTGTTTCCGACGACGACGCAACAGTAGTCTTCGAGGTTCTCGTCGTCGAGGGGTGCGCGTTCACGAAACTCTTGCCACCATTTCTTGAGCGCGATTAGGGACTCTGGCTGGTTCACGTCGAACATGAGCAAGGCAGCGTCCGCGCCGCGAAAGAAGGCCGTCGACAAGCTGGAGAACCGTTCTTGGCCGGCGGTGTCCTGCATGCAATATTTGTCGCATCAGCCTGGGGAAATGCACGGTGCAGACGAGTAGATATTGACCCATATCTGGAGGGTGACGAGGTCGTCTGGTCTCGTTGGGTGTGGTAAGGTCTTGGCGATAAAATCGGCGCCAATGGTGGCCCTGTAGCCTGTCGAAAAGCGACCCGAAATATACTGCGCCAGGTAAGATTAGGAAGTGTAGTTATGGTGTGTGCATACCTGAGTTCGCAAGCTTGTCTTGCCAACGCCAGAAGCGCCGATGAGGACGAGTTTAACCGTTGGCATGGGTGCTGGTGTTGTGGAATGGCATAGGCAACTTCAAGTTCATCGCGTTTTGGGCACACGCCGTCCGTTGTCTAATCCCCTGTCTATTCTTGGCACTATTACAAATACACACAAACATCCCATTGATTATCTCTTCTCGTCGTCGTCGTCGTCGTCGAGGATGGATGACAACACACCACCACCACCAGACCACGAGCTCTCTCCCCCGCCGCCACCGCCAGTAGCGACGTCTGGCTCACCCACCGAGTTCTTGAAGGGCGTCGTTGGAAAGCGTGTCATCGTTCGTCTTACGTCGGGTGTGGACTATCGCGGTATGTTTGTCATGTGTTTGAGGGGCTGTCACTGACCGTGTTGCAGGCATTCTTTCATGCCTTGACGGGTACATGAACATTGCCCTCGAGCAGACCGAGGAACACGTCAACGGTATGGTCACGAATAGGTATGGCGATGCGTTCATTCGTGGCAACAATGGTAAGGCTATGTGGACAGGCGGTCGTGCTCATCTGACTGTTCCTTGGTGCAGTGCTATACATTTCAGCCGCAGAGGCAATTTAACCTTGTAGGACGACTTCATTCCATGCCCTTTACGCGACGCGTCGGTCATGTTGTCCCTTTCCCCGCATTTTCAAAACTCGATGTACCGTGTAACAGCATTTAATAATTCACGTCAAGATTCTTGAATTCTCATACGTGTAAGGCACTTGTAGCGAGGCAGGCAAGCACGATTCTCAGAAGCTCTACGGAATACATTGTGGATCTTCCGGGGCGAGACTCTGAATCGTTGGCCAGCCACTTGACTATCTGTTCAACAGCATGATCGACGTACAGCAAAAAACTAACTCCGCTACGATTACAGTACTTGGGAAGTCGGCTAAGGTGCCATATCGGACTTGAAGCACCTTCAACTTGATTGCCCATCGATGCACCCTACTTGATCCGCTTTTTTCTTTTCCCTTCAAGTTGTTCTACTTACTAATATAGGACGCCAAGAATAGACCCTGTGTTACTTAACGCATCCAAGAATTGGAGTGCGGACGCTGTGGACGAATTGAGACAGATGGCTCGGAAGGGTCTGGATCTTCCGCTTCGGTCGAAGCCCTCAGCGAAGATGTCCCGGGCAGCCCTGTCGTCTCATCGAGAAGTGCTGCCTTCTCTGCAAGCGTCAAGCATAGTTTCATTTCACATTGAATGACATACAGGCCTCAAAGAAAGTCCCCGGCATTGGCCATGTACTTCGCTGCTCGCTACCGAGGCAAGGTCAGCCCTCTCAGTTCACATGCTCCTTTCGTGCACTCTACTCGTGGAATCACAGCAAGCAGTTGCGTGTCATCTTTTCTCGTATAGCTATATTCTGTTCTGCCTTGATTTCATCTCTTACACCTTCAGACGCCCTCTTTCACCTACTTTGGAACGTCCCGGACCTGCCTTGGCTTGCGCGAAGTCGAGTCTCGTACGTGGCTCCGTTTTTCACCGAGTTCTTTCATTTTTGGCGTTCGCGGGAGTGCGGATATGCCCGAACGCGAGGAACAAGGTAGCTGAGTCAAATTGGATTTTTGAAATTCGGATGCTGTAACGTGAAGAGGTCTTGATCGTCCGTATCGCGGGAGGTGTCTTACAGGCCTGGTGTTGATCGTAACGATGACGATCCAGCCTCGTGCTGGGTCCGTCACAGGCACGACGGCTTTGCTCTGGAGCGAGCGAGATTGTAATGTCGTTTCGTTGAGGCCGCTTTCGGGATGGTCTTTGCGTAGCGAACGAGTCTGGTGGGTTCTCAGCAGATCATCATGGATGATGCAATCCTTCCTCGATGATGTTTCGTCCGACCTCGCTCAACTTTCTCATAGTTTCCTTGGGGCTGGTGCTGCAATGCCACATCTTCGTGCTAACTTTTCAGAACTGTCAGTAGGGTTGTTGTGTCTGCATTTCAGCTTCTGGATATTGCGGTGATGAATTCTTTGCGAGATTATAAGTTCGATGTCAGGCAAGCTTGGAGAGTGGCTGTGTTCCTGAACCTTAGGGAAGGAGTGAGTTACTGCTAACACGTATACCTGGTTGTGGATTAAGTTGAAATTTGTCTTTTTGGGACAAATTTTATCTCAATCCACACAAGTACTGGCACGTGTTAATAGCACGTCTTCCGAACAATACTGAACCAAATTTTGACAGGTGGTTTCTATGTTCAGAATTACGGCCCAGAAGAGCATCCGAAACAAAGTAAGTGTGAACGGACCTCAAAGTTGGAGTCCACATTGAGACAATGGATATAGTGAGTCGACCCACTTCAATTGAACTAGGTTCGAAAAAATATAAACAAGCAGACTTCCACACTTTTTCCCCGCTCATCAATACCCTCGTCAACATCCCACATGTCTCGCCCTCCTTCGATGACTAGCTCTACCGACGCCATAGAATGCATTCGTTTACTCTACCCTTCGGATGACGGTAATCAATTCTTCCTTCACCCCTAGAACTTATTACTGACCCTTTTTATCAGTTGACAATTCTAATGACATGTCGTCCCCACCTCGCCCTAAGGTGGATAAGGGTATGCATATATCCTCTTCTTGCCGTAGAGTTTTAATAGTGATCATTTACTGTTTATCTACCAGGCAAGCGCAAAGCAAGATCCGTTTCCCCTTGCCTCTCTGATGCGTCCGCATCGCACCATGCCCCAGGTAAAGGAATCCGTATGCACGTGAAGCTTAAGACTGACCCCCCTCTGTTTTTCTGGTTAGCCCAACAAGCTGCTGGACCGTCAAACTCAGGCCCACAGTGGCCTTTCTTCGAGCAACTTGTCCTCAAGTACGACACGTCACAGGCCCTTCAACCCCACCTGAAGAGGCAAGATAAAATCATGGGGTCCCTGCGGACAGAGGAACACGAAATGACGGAGTGGAAGGAGGTCTTTGACTGTATGAGGAAGAGGCAAACAGAGATGGAGCTGTCCCTCTACCGACACGTTCTTTACAGAAAAGGTCTAGAGTCCGTTTACCTTCCCCTCCTGCGAGACTACCCAGAGTGGAGAGACGGAACGGAGAGGCTCCCCGAAGAGGATCGGGAAATGCGAAAGACGTTTCTAAAGCTTTGTCGATTGGAAAAACGAGCGGCTGATCATCGGGTACACAGCGAGCGGTGTCGAAAAGCCGGACAGCAGGAGCCAGATGAGTCTGAGCATACGTACGTGGCTCCAGCTTTGGTGTGTTCTTTTTGCTGATATTTGCCGGCGTGTCTATAGATATTCTTCGGGAGAGTCCGATGGTGACATGACACCGGAGCACAGCAGGAACGTGCGCGCCACTGATGTACAGAGTGGCAGGGGCAAGACAACCAAACGAGGCGGTAGGGCTACTGCGGTTTCACGACCTGCTGCTACCCCGGTGGCTGGCCCTAGTGGCACGCGAACTAGTGGCGCCCGTCAAAACGGCAATGTTGCCGCTGCTGCTGGGCCAAGTACTGCGAACAGCCGCCCAGTTGTCAAGAACAATGCAGATGGCACAAACAAAAAACGCAAACTCTCCGTCGTAGTGGAAGACCGTGACGACTCGGAAGCGGAAGCTAACGGCAAGGATGAGCCCCCTACTCGAGCAACGTCGTCTCAAAAGCAACCGCGCCGTGGTGGTAAGCAGGTGAAAGGGACAGGGGGAAAGAAGGGGAGGGGTATCCACCACGACAATAAGGCATATGAGCCTCCCCAGCCCAGAAAACGCGCCAGGCGTTCTTGATTAAATTTGAAGCTGGTTTCCCCTTTTTTAACTTTCCGTTCCGGGCATTCATTGGGCATTTGGATATTAATACCATACCCTTGCTTGCTCTGAGCTATCGTTCTTGATTCGTTTCGTTTGCTTTCTTCCTCGCGAGGCCCTAAAGGCCCCTAACTTACGCACTTCGCTTGGACGATAGCTTTTCTTGACCTGGATTTGTTGGATCTCGGTTTACAAGCTGGTCCGATCCTGAATGGCGGACCTGTCTCTGAACTCTAACTTGAGAGATGCGTATTATTGTTCTAGATTCTTTGTGCATGTCATGGTATCAATGTACGTATATCGTGGAGGTCTAACTCTACCGTCTGCAGCGTCAACACGAAGTATACTGAAGGGTCAGGAATCCGGAACCAGCTTCAGTGACAAGGAAAAGGCCGGAAATAGCTTGATCGCAAAGGCTACTGCTCTGTTCGAAAAGACTTGAGTCTTGACCACGTTTACCATCTCTAGGACTTTTCCATCACGAAGACAGAAGCATCCCTCGCAGACTCATCCCTATTTTCATTGCTTCCCCCACAGCCGAATGGCAGCAGGAAGACCTGTGCAGATACTACCAGAAGCCCGGCAGATAACTCTATTGCCATTGTCAACATAAACTAATAGACGAGCTATCGCTCACTTAAATTCTTTCCTGGAACAGATTCAAAACGTCTGACGTTTGCTGTCATCCTGAGGTTGCACTGAACTAATACGTCCAGTGATCTCTGATTGGTCACCCTAAGATATATACATTCAGTTTTAGCAAGTTGACAGTCTTCAGGCGAGGTGGGGTGATGGCGAGGTGGGATGACCGAGAATCCGGGATTCTGAAACCTCTTCGAGTAAGCCATCAAATGAACACGACTTGACCAGTTTTCCGATTAGCTCCTCTATCCACGGATCGTGCGTGCCTTCTAGCACCGGGTCCCGACTCATCAACAACGTTATACATAATACTAAATGTTGAACCTTACCCTTGCGGATTCTAGTCGTCTCGTTTCCCTCTAGTACAAAACTCACGTCCCCCCAGATTAGCCAGTGGACGAGCCAGTCTTTACACACTCCAGCAGGACGTTCGATAAGCTGAACCTGTCCTTTACAGGATGACGGACTCGGACTCCAGGTCATGGCTGGTTTGTAAAGCCTATGTGACGGTCTGAGTACATCAACGGAGTGAATGGAATTCAGTGCAAAAACTGCCTGGGAGCAACACCAACATAACACACCAACTTGAACTTGAAAGAAAAAAAAAGCAAACCACACTGCATGAGATAGCAATAGATGGAAGTACAAAAATAAATGGACTTGAGGCAACAAAGAAACGTTGAAACGGAAGCTCCGAGACGCCATGTCAATCTCAGATCCTACTTTGTGATAACCTTTGCCTTGACAATGTTCGTCACCGTGAGCGTATTTTTCTTGTTGGGGCCGACGTCCGATTGCGTGATGACCTCCTTTGACAGGCCTAACTGCGTGGTACACAAGACGTACCGGTTCCTCGACCTATTCTCCGGACTGGTCAAGTCGACTTGCATTGTTCGCTCGTCCGCCAGTTTGGATGGGCGAACTACCTCGATCCAGTAGTCAGCCGACAGTGCATCCATGATCGACTTGGTGAGCTGCCCCGTAGTGGATAGCATAAATGATATCCGGTTCCGGAATTTAGACGCGATGACGTATTTCGCGACGGCGGCGGAAGGAGCGCAACCGGCAACAACGATGATATCAGCGAGTCCGTCTATCGTGGCCGCGATAAACATGTCCGGGTTGCTTGAACAGGTGGCTGAAATGGAGGCGTACGTGAGTGATCGCCAGCGGGCTGATATTGTTTGAGATTCTGTTATTCACTTTAGCAGAACAATTGTTGGTGGGCCGAGATTGATTTCACCTATTTTCCGTATGGCACTGTATAATTCACGGGTGAGCCAATTGTGCCCGCCATTGATGGACCACGAAGACATGATTCCACACAGGTGATAACTGAGGTAGGCACGAAAGGCGATAGGGAGATACGTCACGACCTCATCACGGGAATCGCACCGTAGCCGGTTCACCAGGGATTGACCGATGCATTCTGTGACCCTCGTTGCAATAGAAACTTGCTCCTCCGTCGGGTTCATACCGCCGGGCTGGAAATCATGGATGAGACGCTCTGCGATGATTGTTGAACTCCAATCAATACGCTCATTCAGCTGTTCAAGTGTCTCAATAATATTCATCTCCGCGTGTGCATCTGCCTGAGAAATGAAATTTTGCAGAAGGAATGGCGTGCGCTGGCCTTGTTCGACAACGGATTTGAGATGCCTAAATTGTTCATCGTACCATCTCCGGGTCTGGATGATTTGAGATTGAGAGAACTGGAGTTCCTCGCGCACGGCGACGAGTTCTTGCGAATCACGACGACATTCCTCGAGTTCTTTGTGCGCGACGATGAGCTCCTCCGCTTTGACGGCATAAGAGGATTTCCAGTGCTCTACTTCGGCAGTTAGGGCATCGACTTGGCGATTTTTCGCCTCATTGGATGATTTCAAGGTCTCGATCTCCTTCTGAACTGAGGCTAGCTTGCGCAACTGCGCTTCACAGTGACCCTGGAGTGCTTCAAGTTGATTCTTGAGTTCCCGTATGTTCTTCGTGAGGTCTATCGTGCTGTCGCCTGTGGATTCGGGTGTCAGGAAACCAGTGTTAGCCTTGACAATGGTCTCCTAGACCGAGTTTGGTGATGCACGCACATGCCTGCGTACGAGAGGACGTAATCCCTTCTCTAGCATCAACATTCTGCTATGTTTTCAGTGAAAAAATGAAGTATGTTGAACTTATTGGTTCAGGTACACTTACATTGTGAATGTAGCGGGACGGGAGGATGTCAGCAAGCTTCTGAACAGTAATTGCCCTGCCACGAGCAATTACGATATCATAGTTTGCCGAAATTGCCACAGTCGCAACCGTGGCGTTGTAGTCGATGTCAGATCCGATTTTCGAGCATGTCGTTGTATCCCAGAACGACACTGACGAGTCAGCAGAAGCTGCAATGAAGCTACAACGAGTTTTTGGCATAGCGATGCAGCCCCGTTTTTCTTCGCTGTCCGTACGGATGGACCATGAACGTATTTCTGCAGTGGATACATTGAGGTGGTGGATCCTCCCATCACGGGAGATGGCATAGAGGTGTGTGTCGTCATTCCACACAAGGGATTGATTTACACCTGAGCCAACTTTGATTGGGAATTCGCGAATAAAGTCCCCATCCTCGCTGTAGATGCGAACAGAGTGGTGATCCCAGGTTGCAGTGGCGAGGAGATGCCCATTCGGTGAGAATTTGACTGCAGCCACGTCATTGTGATGTTGCAACACCAGCAGTTGCTCGCTAGTCGACCGTTTCCAGACGCGGACTGTCTTGTCAATCGAACCGCTGGCGATTTTGGTCCCGTCTGGTGAGATGTCCACCGCGTTCACTCCTTCCGTGTGTCCTTTCATCTCGCCCACCTCCTCGTGGCTCTCTGCGTTCCACACCAATACACGTCCCCGAGCTGAACCGCTCGCGAACCACTTCCCGTCGCCTGATACGGCAATGGTGTTAGCCCAACCCCCCACACTTATTGGTCTTCCAACCTCCTTGCCAACCTCCAATTCCCAACGTCGAATCTTCTTTTCCTGCCCTCCACTCAAAATGTCTTTTCCCTCCTTCAGGAATGCGACCGAGAATATAGTACCCTTCCCATCGATGTCGATCGTCTTCCTCACATTTTGCTGATTGTTCGCGGTGAAAGGGCTTTCGCTAGGCGTCTGGGGCGCCGTTAATGAGCGTTCGGGCTCCTTCCCTCGATCTTGGGCCGGCTTTCCTCCTGCTCGTTCAGTGTCATGAGACGCGGAGCCATCAACCGAGCCTTGAGTTGCGTCAGTACCATACTTTCATTGTTCTCGTCCACTACTTACTCTTCTTTTGCGTCTGCGATAATCTACCAGACATTTTAGAGTGATAGTGCGGTGACAGGAAATAAGACTCGTGGAGATCTATTCGCAGGAGCACTTTTTGCGTTCAGCCGACACGTGTCTCTATCGGATCATATCACAACGCACTATCGCCCTATTCCCTTGATGCCTTGTTCCCGCCTGGCCATTGCAGGTAATGAAATTCTAATCAAGACGGCTGCCACGATGACAAGATCTGTCAGTCGGTTGGAAAGAGCACATTAATGCTTCGCGAACTTGAGGACAGGTCAAGGTCCTCAGTGGATATCATGGTCACGGTCAGTCATCATGTCACCCATGCCTTTGTTGGCCTTGCTGTTTATACCTTGGCCTGTTCTTCACGTAGCACCACCCAGCTCTCATCATTAGGCTCTTGTCACAAGGGGCCCATAAGCCGGTTTTCCCGAGTTCTGGAGCTAGTACCATGACCTTCACAAGAATCCCGCAATCCTCACCACCCTGTCCATTGAGCATTCCGTGCTGGTACACGCTCCGCATTAGCAATTCCGTGGGTCCTTTCGTCCCTTGTTCGTTGATCCAGATTCCACTTGATACCCTTTGTCCCTGACGTTTACCATACATCCGACCGTGTAAGAATCCTTTGCCATTCCTTCCGGTGCACTCTTGTATCTCAAATTGTGCTAGTGCCCTTTTTATCATCTTCCACCATCTACCCTCCTGGATCACCGTCTCGACCACACCTCTAAGGGATCACTTTCGGGTGCGTCAATGTGTACAGCCACCAGCCACATAACCGCGTAGTACTAGCAGGCGATCCGAATGCATATGTAAATATATTGCTTGCTGCATACATGCAGTATCAGACTTATTCGAGACATGAATATCTCAACCGACCAACACTTGTGCTTGATTATCCACAGCATTAATCGGGTAGCCCCGGAATAGGCAAATCTCTCGCCAGGACTTCTTCGTCCCGACGGTGTTGACCGAGTGCAGGCATGCCTCGGGAGGCCTCTTTAGTGGGAAGTGCTTGGACACACGGGTTCGCATAGTCAACCCTCCGCGAGTTCACTAAAATAGAACAGCCATCTCTGCAGAAACGACGGCAAGCCCCACAGTTGTCATTGCCAATAGCGGTAAGAGATTCCAGAAAGCGAACTCTCTCTGCTTCACCTGGATCCCCTTTTGGCCCAAAATACTGCGCCAAAGAAGACCAGTGAGGGAAGCCGAGAAGGTGAAGCTGACTGCACCGATGTTAGATGCAACGGCAAGCGCAATGGCGGCAGCCCGGTTGGTATCGTATGGAAGATCCGCTACGACAACGACTTGAGTAAGAAGGATGGTAGCCCCCACATTGGTACCTGCGAGGTTGCATAGAATGACCCCGAGAATGCCGATCAACCAGATGGTCGGGTGCATTTGCTTGTGAGAGGCACGAACGAGCCACTCAGCAAAGATGTTCACCCATCCTTGGTGATTGAGGGCTTCGATGAGGATAAACTGGGAAAGTGCAAAGGGAATTAGGGTAAAGGGTAGCCGTGGCAGTGCTGTGAGAAAAGTCGGGAAGCGTTCATCGAGTCCGGTGCGAATGATGACCTCGTATAACCGGTACTCTGTAATGAACTTGGGCATCTTGATATCTACAACCGATGCGGGGATGGGTTTCAGACGCATTGAAATCCCTGATTCTAGTTGCGAGGGTAACTCAGGATCGGAAACCCTGTCGGTTGGGGATGGTCCCACCGAGTTCGCCTGGGAAGTGTCTGCTTCAGGATCTTCATTCACAGCATTGGGGTCTCCACGGCCTAACATCGGGATCTTATGGGAGTACCGATAATAGTCCCACCCAAGGTCAAATAGGAACTTGGCGGTAGCAAATGGCAAGCTAATCATCCAGACGTCGATTCCAAAGAAACCGACGATGAGGCAGAGGATAAGCATCGCGCCAAGCATGAAGCTGCCAACACAAGCGCCAACAGGATCCAATAACGCACGCCGTGGGTCCTTGTGAGAGGTACGAGTCAATTTACGTGGGACATGCTTCCTGAATTGAAATGCAAGTGCAGCAAAGCAAAGGATATTGCAGACGAGAAAGGGAAGGATGGTATATGCTGTAAAGGCCGCATTGTTGATGCTGAAGCCTTCCGTTATAACGACCTGTGGTATTGGATTAGCCATGGGTCTCGAGCATGGAGTGGGAAAACGGTACATTAGTGAAATTTCCGACGAACAAAACCATGCTGGCAGTGTTGGTAGCAGCAAACTCTGCCATGATCCACGATCTAGGGTCGAGCCTTGCGATCTCCGTATAATAGACCAAGAATGCAGTCCCGGAGAGAACGACAGGATCATTCCCCAGCAGAATCGAGAGCAAAGTGAACATAACATAGAAATAAAAGTACAATCGCCACCCATTGTCACCACCCTTGTTGCTGACCCAGAATGCCGCGGCGCGAAGTATGCCAGTAATGTCGAGGGTTATTGCCATGTAAGCAAGGGAAAAGAACAGGATGAGGATATTATAAGGTTCGACACCTTTAGTCCCGACGATTCCATCGCGAATGATTGCTGGTTCAAGACATTGAGCGGCCCATAGAATCGCGATGGCGAGGACTGGAGCGGTGAGGAGATTGATCGGTATTCGAGGTATTGGATGGGGTGTGGGTATGGAAATTGGATGAATCACGAAGAAAGTAGAGATAATGACGAGCGTCAAAGTAGCGATGGCATGTCCAGAAATCATGACGCGTACTCGAGTTCAGGGTAAACGCTGAATATGCATAAAGAGAACAGGACGGAACCTAAAGCCTAAGAGGAGGCAGAAGCAACGGGTGCAATGGAGGAAGATGATTTGATCGATGAAGTTACAGCGTTCAGTGAAAAGGTCTAAACGTGTTGGACGACATGCAGCGTCGGAGATCAGATAAATAAATTCTTCATTATGATCGGACTCTCAATGAAACAGGTTGTAATAAACACTGTCGAGCTACGATCGTCAGCTCCAGCACTCCTCGATAAGTCTTCCCTCCCGCTCCATCATGGACACAAACTCTTCTGCATCCTTTGCGGACATCCCAGTTTCCGCTGCTTCCCTTACAGCTTCCCGGACGGCGGCAGGCATCTTGTTTGAAGATCTATCCTAACACTCAGTCACCTCGCTCGCCTCCGCGTGTTGCAACGCACCCAGAAATGATCATCACCCCCCGTTGCTCGCCAAGCAGTTGCCATACTCGTTCCTTGTCTAGACGTAACAGGTCTTGCACATACGTCCTCTTCGTGCCTGGTGCACCATCGCGTGAGAAAGCGGCTCGGTACGTGATCTTGCATGCTTCGGCATAGGATTCCCATTCTGCGCCATAGTGGCAATCCTTTGAAGCGGAGCGACACCCGAAATAAAGCGTTGTTGCTAGAACGGGTCAGAGCGGGAGTTTGCAGACCCGGGAAAGAAGACGGACCATTCGATCCCGCGTGGATGCGATCCTCTATGACTGCTCGCATAGGGGCGATCCCGGTACCAGGGCCGACGCATATAACAGGTGTGAGGGGATCATTCGGTAACAATATCGAGCCCTTTTGGATAGTCACGCGCAACCTGTCACCTACAATACAAAATTCAGCTCGAGTCAAAGTGAAAAAAGTGCCGCTTACCAGGCTGAAGCGCCGCAAGGTAACTTGTGCACACGCCTTTTCGGGGAACCCTGAGTTTCGTTCGGTATTTGACGATGGCAACACACAAGTGAATTTTGTGGGGATGTTTCTACGCAAGATGTCGGTCACGAACATGTTCAGCACAGAAAAACCAACTTTGGGAGAGCTTGCAATGGAAAACTGTCGCGGTCGGAGGGGAGGGAAGAGATCAAAAATGTAATCCCTGGGTATCCGCACCGACCGGAACTCGCTGAGCACCTCCCTAATGTTGCGCTTCACTCGCTGGCAGTATTCGTATAGTTCGTCCTAAGCGATGGTTAATGTGCAAGAATTGTTTGATAGGCATGGCTTACGGCGCCTTCGCTGGAAAGGAACTCATCAAGCTTCTCTCGTTCCATGTCATCGGTTGAAAACCATCGAAGCAACTCGAAAAAGGACCGGCGAGGTACGGCGTTGAAGTTCAGGTAACGCGTGAACAGTGTCCGAAGCGTTGTAACCTGGGGCGTGTGTTCGGGCAATGATTGATCTGCACATGAAAGTGAGAAAAACACAGGAAAACGACCAAGAACATACCTTTCATTGAATGAGTGATGGAAAAGGGTTCATCAGCGGTATCTTCCCATCCCAAAGACGCTAATAGGCTGTCCACTTCAGAGACTAGAGCATTGGGATGGATAACGACAACATCTCCTGGTAGATAACTGTATCACCAACGTTAGCATAAATCACCGGATGAAATCAATGCTGACTCAAGCTCTCTTTCTGACACAAATTCAAAATGTCTAACATCTTGAAACCAATCCTCCGCAGTCATTCTGCGGTTGGTCTGAACTGTTACATCCCAATATCTCTGATCGGTCGCCAGAGGGTATATGCATTCCGTTCCGGCAGGGACATTAGCGGTCTTGACGCGAGGTGGGGGTAGTCGCGATTCAGAAAGCACTAAGCCATCGCAAGGGTATAACTCCACAAGATTCCGGATCAGTTGTTCTATCCACGGATCGAGCGCGCCTTCTACGCTGGGACTTGATCAACGACCTCATGCACTAAACCAAACGTGACATCTTACCCTTGAGGATGCTGGTCATCTCCTTCCCCTCGAGTACAGATTTCACGCCCTCCGAGATTGGCCAGCCGACGAGCCAGTTTCTTCGCAGGCCAGCAGAACTTTTGATAGGCCGAATCGCCCAGCCCAAAGACAGCGAATTCCACGTCTTCAAACAAATCGTTGGGAAGATCAGATCGCAGCAGAGATTGCCACAGAGGTGTCATGGCCCGCGGTTCTACGCCCGACCCGGTGGTGGCGACGACAAATATGACGCGTGGCTCGGAAATAAGGTCCTCCTAAGCGATGGTGATTGGAATAATGTTATCAGCGAGGAATGATGTGCGTACAGGAGGGTAAGACCCAATGTTGCACACACGACATTGGAAGCGAGCTTTGCGGCATCCTCTCGCGATCCGGTCAGCGACGTCTTGGGCTGTGCCTGTTTCTGTTGCGTATAATATCAAGAGGTCACGATGCACGTCACAATCGCCGTCGCCGGGGTTGTTCGCGAAATCAGCATCGTGATGGTAAGTCGACATCATGATGATTGTCACCGTGGGTAGAAGTGTGTCGGCGCAAATTTCAACCGGCGCTAATATTCCGTATTGAGATTACCCCTAATAGATCACACGCGCCTGCTTTCGAAGTTTGACCTCGTAAACTTGATATGGGCGGGGAGAGGATATAGGATATAGGATACCGTGACAAGAGCATAGTATACAAAACAAACAAGTGTCATGAATTTCAAGTGCGGGATCATGATCGTGAGTCGCTACAGAGTAGTGTGAAAAATAAAACAGAGCGAGTATTCGACATGCCAGTGACAGATATGTGTAGCATATTCTAGGGATACATCGACGATCATTGAAGAAGGAAAATCAGTGCCAGTCCAAGGGTGTCTTTGTCCGCGGGTCGTGCGCCATACGCTTATAGTCGTAGCATCGAAAAGGCGTCCGTCAGTGCAACGATATCGTACTCGCTGAAACCGACGTATAGTTGCTCTTGGGCTTCGAAAAGGGCCAAGGCGCGTATGACGCTCGGAATATGATCTGGAGGAATTTCCTGCCGCAACAGACTACTACAGCTGTCGCAAAGGGTGCTATCGGAATCCTGGGTGGACTTGAATGTAATCGGGAAGGTAACCTGGTAGAGATCACTAAAGCACATACATCAAAAAAGCTAGCGGGTGCACACCCGTAGGCTGTGTCGATAGACGGCGAGTGGAAACGAGAGTCCGCGGTCATACACTGGGATGGGGAGGTCATGCAGCTGCTCCATTTGTCCTGAGTCTTCATCACTGGTAGCTGATCCATGACGAACGTATCGTCCTCCAGGTAGAGAGGCTGTAACATCGGGGGATCATGCGAACAAATTTCGTGGTGCTTTTCTCTTGAGCTTTATGGCCCAGTCATATGAAGCACCTACTCACCTCGGCTCCTGGCCAAGCATTCTTAACATCGCTAAAACAGAGTACCCGGTCCTTGTCCTCAGTTTGTCCGTATAGCCTCGGGATGAGTAAAGATAGCAACCGCCAGCCATCCGATGCAGGGATGATTCCACTCTCGACGAGCCGCTGCGAGATGGGAACGAAGCAAAAAATGCCTGTGCTTGTCATGAACAGTGACAGAAGCGTCATAACTAGCTTCCGGTGCTCCTTGAAAGTGCGGTACAACTCGGAGTCGACCACGACGCGTTTACATCACGTGCAAAAAAATCAACTCGGAAGTCGGAGTCTTTCGATTGCCCGGAATCCGATGCAACGCTTAGAGTCTTACCACTAAAACTCCAAGTCCCTCAACCAACTATGCCCGCTACACCTTTCGTTGCTCCTGTGAGGAAGTCAACCGATGTCTTCAGACCGGATATTTTTGCAGGAAAGGTCTTGTTCTGCACCGGAGGCGGGTCTGGGATATGCAAGTCGATGACAGAGGCCATCGTACGTCCACCATGACTGCTACCCTTTCTCTGCTAATGAATGTGTAACACCTGTTTGTAAAAGATGAGACACGGAGCTAGTGCAGTCATCGTAGGGAGGAAGTGAGTACTACCGGGTACTTCCATTCAGTTGAGATGCCCTGTTAACCGATCTGGTAGTCTGGAGAGGCTCACCGAAAGTGCCAACGAGCTCTTGCGAGTCACAGGCCAGACATGCATCCCCGCACAAGCAGACGTAAGACGCCCAGACCAACTTAAGGATGCAGTTGCGAAAACGATTGAAAAGTTTGGGAGAATTGATTTTGTCATCTGCGGCAAGTCTGTCATCTTCAGGTTCTCGTTCAACGCGTTGATGATATTTGTGGGATAGGTGCCGCGGGGAATTTTCTTGCATCTATCGAGGGAATGTCAGAGAACGCGTTTAGAACCGTCATGGAAATTGATACCGTACATTCGTTCTTCATTTCGCGCCCTAGATCTAACCGACGTCATAGATCGGAACGTTCAATACTGTCAAGGCGACATTACCGTACACCCAGGCGTCGCTTGGTGCCTACATTCATGTCAGCGCGACGCTTCATTACAAGGGTACCTCCGGATATATTCTTCTCTCGTATATGTAGTCACTAATTAACCTTCCTACTAGGCACGCCATACCAAGTTCACGTCTCAGCTGCCAAAGCCGGCGTGGACGCTCTTTCTGCGGTCTTAGCAGTAGAGCAAGGTCCTCGAGGCGTACGTTCCAACGTCATCGCTCCGGGGCCAATCGGAAACACAGAAGGCATGTCGCGACTTCGCAATCAATCAAGTGGCCAAGACAGACCATACCCTCTGGGTCGCATCGGTCATTTGGACGACATCGCCAATGCCGCCGTGTTTCTTTTCAGCGATGCGGCATCTTATATCACCGGTCAAGTGATTATCATCGATGGGGGAGTTGAACACCTGAGAACTACTCAGTTACCTTACCCGCAATCCGTCCTGGACCCTGATAGCATCAAACATATGATCAAGTCCAGGCTGTGATTTCCTTATGCACACACTATATTGATTGTCGTATATTGGATTAGGTCAGAGCGCTACTGGAGACTGATTTCGTTCCGGCCTGTCATTTGTTTTCGCGCTTTCTAATGTACGTCCGCTGGCTAGGCAATTAGAACAGCACAGAATACCATACAGCAAGTTTTGGCAGATCTCTCTAGACAAATTAACTAGCCTTGATCAAAAGTGAAAATTGAGGCCCACTGTGCACTTGGCTTTTATTCTCAGCTGACGACACGCGGCCTGAAAACTAATTCTCTATGTCACATGAATTAGATTAGCGTGTACTCTATTCGGATATACCAACGATCACAATATGTCGGACGCGATGTGCCAACGATGAAATATTTTTGAGTGCGACAGTCTAGTTGATGCTGACGCCGACCTCGACAACGATGTTCAAAATCACGTTAACAACCCCAGTCACAACTGCGACAACAGAGCCCAAAATACCCGACGCAGAAGCATCGACGAATACCTTGAGGCAGCCAACGAGGTCAAGGACAATGTTCCTAGAACATTTTCCAGTCAGCTACGACAGAAAAGGCTTGGAACCACGTCAGTTCTCACAGCAAGTTACAGATATCGGTCTTGAGAGTTCCGACGACACCACCAGCGAGTGTCGAAATGATCGAAACCAACGCGTTCAGGACAGTGAACACCAGCTAATCCAATAACCATCCATTTAGCTCAGAAATTCGGATGACGACGTGACACTCACGGTAAGAAGAGCGTAGATAGCGCTGCAGAGGCTCGTGAGATCCAGACCAGACACGTCCACCTGGACCGCTGCATTGAGCTGGGAAACGCAGGTCGAGACGACGGCGGTGATTTTGACAACGATGACGGAGACGTCGTCGGTGCTGAGAGTGCCCGAGCCTTGCTGGATGAGAGCTGCATGATGTCCGTCAGAAGGCTACCCAAAAGTGCCCAAACATGGCATCGACTCACTGAGCTGGTCGCACAGAGGCTGGATTTCAGCGGTTGCGTTGGCGATGATGCTGATGACGGGCTGGAGAGGAACATCATTGCTAGTGCCAGCAGGGGCACATGAAGGCGACGAGACTGGGCTGGTGCTAGTGACAGTGGGAGCGGCAGCAGCGAAGCCAGCAGCAGCGAGAAGGAAAGCAGGGATAAAGGAGAGGACACGCATTGTGAGCAAGCAAGGGTTAAAGAGCGACTAGTATGTATCAGAGCAAAGAAATTGGGAAGCTGAGATGTGGG
>JBBPUM010000269.1:0-20900 GCA_038094695.1 Chiua aff. virens | reverse complement strand
TCAACTTTCTCGTCACACTCCGACAGCCGAGATGATTCAACCATTTATAAGCGCAGCTGCTCGAACCGAATAGCTTCAGGCTCGCAGCCATGTCACTTTTTGGTTGGTCTGGTGGGTTGCGTCTCCTCTTGTTGTTGTGACTCAAACTTCACGCGTACGTTCTCAGCTCCCGAGCGACGCATTGCCGACCGAATCTTGCCCGACATTCCTAACGAGATCTTCTTCAAAATATTCCGATACCTTGCCCCACCAACCACGCCTCTAGGGCCACAAGAATGCCGCATATATGCTACACTCTCCCTGGTTTGCAAGTCCTTTGCCAACTTTTGCCTCCCACTCGTGTTTGAATGCATCAAGCTTTCACGCCCTGTGCACTACCACGAGCGTGATCCACCCGACGATTTTGGACCCTCCAAAGACGGTGTCTACCGAGATTCAACTGGAACTACTCTGGTCTCACACATCGTCGCTGAGCACCCTCTCGCGCTCTCCCTTGCCAAGACTGTGCGGGTCTGTAACTTCAATAACCTTCAAGCTTACGAACCCGCGGGTGAACATGAAATCGGAACAACCCAGAACCAGCACCTTTCGGGGATACTGCACATGACAAACCTCTGCGAGCTTGAATTTGCGGGCACCTCATTGGACGTAGATCACTGGCGCACGATCACTGCTATGCAGTCACTGAAGGAGCTACGCCTCTGTTACTGCGAATTTCCCCCCTTTTCTGCAGATTGGTCGTTGCCACCAGCCGTACTCCAGGTTCCCCGCCTCAAAGTTACTCACTGCACAGGCGATTTTCGTCCTCTCGCATGCATACATGCACCATCCCTACGCACTCTTATTATGGATGTAGATGTTTTCGAACAGGTCCGCTGGCTCCGTCGATCTGCTCTCAGTGAGCTCCAAGTTACCATCGGCGAGTCGGCAGGAACGTGGCCCCAATATACCGAACAGGTGTATACCATCCTCCAGCGAACGCCACCCTCTGTTGAGAGCTTGTCGCTGCACGTTCGTGTCTCAAGTATACACACAGAACATACCTTGCAACACGTCTTCGCAACTCCTGGATGGCTCCGTTTGTCAGCCCTTCGTTTCCTTACACTTCACGTTCAACTCGATGAGCCCTTCACAGAGCTAGACGTGAGTCGAGTAGTTTTATTTGGTATCACTCTCGTGCTCATTTTGCCCCATAGATCCTTTCCGCAGTATTACGCGGTGTTAACCAGCTTAAAGGTCTGCGATCATTCGTAGTGAAACGCTCGATCTACTATGGTCGATCCGGCACATCACTTTCCGATGTTCGACGCATGCTTCACGATAAGCTTGATCCCGATTCCAGCCTCCTGTACGTGGACTTTTTTGGAATTCGTTTACGTCTAGAGGGTGGGGAGTGGTCAGATAGTGCGGCATGATATGCTCAAGTTGTTTAGTTCCCTAGACATTGTTTCGAGACTCGAGTCTTGTGGTACTTGGATGCAGCGAACCAGTATTTTGAGGACAAGCTTACCTGGCCTTGAGTGTATACCCAAGACACTTCTCAGCTTGCTTGGATGTGCTACCTACGCTAAAACATGTGGTATTGGTGATAGTTTGCACTGAATCGGTCCGACTGAGCCACTGAAGCATTTCGACTCGGATAGACAGGTAGAGCTCAGTGCTTTGTTCCAATTCGCTGAGTCGGATAAACTCACGGCCCGCTCGGGTGGCAGTGTTCATTCCCCCTATTTGTGTCACGCTAAAAAAGGATGCCAGTTATCATAGGGGTCTGCAACTTAACAACTTTGCCATTCACTTTCTGCGCAAATATGTCACTCTTTACATGGTCTAGTAAGCCCACGAATCTTTTCCATATCTCTGATGTTGATTCCGGATGTTTGCCACTCATCAGCACCAGAACGCCGGAGCGAGCATCGAGTCCTATCTATTATACCAAATGAGATATACATCTACATATTCGAACACCTCTCACATACTGGACGGATGGCACCTGAAGAACTTCGAGTACTGGCCAAACTCTCCCAAGTCTGCAGGTTTTTTGCCAACTACTGTCTTCCCCGCATGTTTGGACACGTCGAGTACCGGGGCTTTGCATATCACGACAGTCCACCAAGCGGCCACATGTTTGACGTCACGAACGGGGCGACATTACTTTTGCAGATATGCGAGAAGAATTCGCTCGCGCTCTCCCTCGCCAAAAGTGTGCGAACCTGTCACTTCGACAATAAAGACCGCCACTTTGAAGAAGCGGGGCTGGTCCCCAGGACGTGCATCACTGGCATGCCCTACATGACAAACATACGCCAACTCACGTTCTCCAATAGCATCGTGGACCATGATCTTTGGCGTTCAATCGTCTCTCTAGAGTCACTGGAAGAACTCTCTTTCACCCGGTGTGAACTCGGTTTTCTCCGCTTTCCGATGGACGATAGATCGAGCTTGAGTGTCAAGGTGTCCCGGCTTGAAGTGATTGACTGCAAGCCTCGCACCAAGTGTTTTCGGCTCAATGCACCCGCAGAACATGCTCAGCTTCTCCCGGATATCTGGACGTTCGAAGTTGATCGGTTCCGTGACGCCCAGTCATCTGCGGTCATAAGTTCGCCTGTCGCTTGTTCACTGGACTCGGAGGATGCATTTGAGACGAGCCACATAAGTCTCGCTCTGATGCATGAGCCCCAGTCGTCGTCACTCAGCTATCCTTGCCTTGACCCGCTCACACTTGACGTACGCGGCCGTGATCCAGACGAGCCGGACTCACCTGTAAGCCGACTCGCTTTGCTTCCAGTTGATTATCTCTGATTATTGTCAATCATCGCATACGTTATTTACCATTCACCATCTCAGGGGCGTTCAATCGTGCATACTGATTCAGCACAGAAGTCGCCGAGCGATACCCGAGATAATTTTCACAGAAGCTCGAGCCGTCGTTTAGAAGGTTCTCGCGTTCAACCTCAGCCTCGCGTATGTGGACGTATTTGGAACGGCTGTCTGTTTGGTAGACGGAAGATGGTTAGATGTGCTTAATGAATAGACATAACAGCAGATCACGGACTCGTTTTCATTGCCTCGGACAAGACTTACCTGCGTCTATAGTGCTCACGTACAATACTTTGTATCATATCTTTTCTTGAATTAGACTTGAAATGCTGACCTGTTTGGAGCTGGGCTGATCTCAAGGCGGAGCAACTTGCAAGCATCTGACGATCCTTGACAATTTCCTTCACAAGGATAGAGGTAATGACATCCGACGTACGCCAAAGAACAGAAAACCGGGTATATGTCACTTACAAGTCACCGTTACCAGAGGCAGAAACCAACAATCCAAGCCTCTCAGAATCCAAGCCTGCATCTCTCGGAACAAACATACATGGAAACGGGTGAGGATGCCTGCAAAGGCCGCATTAGGATTGACGTCCCTCTTTCGAAGAAAACGGTTTACTTACCTGGTCAAGCCTGTCGTCCACTTGACATCTTTGGACCCTTCTGTTTCTTCGATTCTAAACAATGTCAACAGGCAAACCATTGCAGACCATAGCGAGGCGTCCGCAACATGCCTTCCAGGACTATGTGTGTCGTGAGATAAACGCTTGAACCTGCATCTGTATATACTGGCACGCACCAAATGCGCCTCCCGAACCCAAATATCCACTGAACCGTGTCATCCTTTAGTGTGTTGTCGCCGTGTAAAAACCGTTCCGGCATGAACACTTCGGGATTAGGGTACTTCTCCTCGTTACGCGACATCGCCCTGCGGTACTATGGTTTATCACACCCACTGGGACAGGAACATCTTTTGCCTACCAGACATTGGGCATGATAATAGTACCTTGAAAATATGTTAGACGGAAGAACAGGCTGCAATAGATTTTTTCTCGCCTTGAGGAATGTAGTATCCGTCGTAAATGTCATCCTCGCTGGTGGCGTGAGGAACTCCTGGAAATACATGAGGCGATACGGAGAAGGAACGATGAGATGAGCCCACCGATAGGTGCTACCGGGCACCATCTTATCGTCTCACGCAATACTGCGTCCACATACGGCAATGATTCGCGATCATTAAAATTCGGGAGACGCCGTCGTCCCACCACACGATCAATTTCAGCTTGTGCACGTTCCTGAACCTCTGGATGGTTCATCATAATATAGATGAAGACCAGAAGTGTCGAATGTGTCTGTTCTTGGTGGCTCAGTCCACAGTCCTGATGTACCATAAAGGAATCGGACGAACTGTCTCCACTGATGCTAAAGATTTCCGGGTGTCAAAATGTGCGATAAAGAAAACATTGTAGAACATAGCAGTTACCTGCGTACATCGTCCCTGAAGTCTCTTTGATGGCCTTTACTAGTTCCGGGTACTTGGAATTATCGTGCAAGCGATATCGTACAATCGCGTCGGCGACCATGGATGGCTTTGCATTTCCTTCCTCCTATCCGCCATCCGTTAAACCAAACCGTACGGGAGCTGATTCGGCAGCTCACAATACGTCGTTTGACCCATGCGTATGGTGCATGCAACGCCTCTTTCCCCAGAGCACGACACTCCGCAGCTTCTGATAGAAACCCCATCCCAGGAAGCCAAGCTGGCAAGGACGTTACTGTACCACGGTGTATATCATCAAAACCGCTACCAGTAATTCCCTGGGAAAACACTCACCGAACGGAAATGCAGCACATAGCGCAGATATCTCAGGCGTGAAAACACGGGTTCCAATCTCTGAGGCGCGTTGCATTGATGTCACGAACGTTTCTCCGTCACTCATATCATATCCGTACGTCACTGCCATTATCACGGCCGCTGCGAACCTGCCAGTGCGTATGAGTACGAGCACAATGGCAGTCAGGAACACATCAAATATTTCGAAACACATACGTCGTAAAGTGGTCCGAATAACGGGCCGGGTCATGTAAGATATTCCCCATCATCTCATACGCACTCTGCATCTGCCTCGGACGATAAGCGAGTGCCGGTGTAGAGTGAAGAACCTGATGTATCAAACGTCGATGTAACCTGAACCTCGGGCCATAGCGAGCCAAGGCGGAAGTCCATTCGAAACCAACGCTTGGTCGAAATGTCCGTCAATGAAATGAAAAGTTCATAGTATTACAGGAACATACAGCTCTGTAACAGAGAAAGAAGGCCGATCAGAATACTTTTTGGATCGTTTGTCAAGCAACGTCAAGGCAAGTTCCTCTGAGTTCAATACGATAATCTGCTGGCCTAAAACACATGTGTATAGAAGGTCCCCTGTGTGGTGGTTGTACAATAGAATCGTATGAAAGCAAATGATGCACATCGCGGCTTACCATAGGTCTTCGACCATTTCATATACGTGAGATAGGGTGCATCCGAGTTCACCCCGATTACATTTCCCAGAAATGGGATTGGTAGAGGACCGGGAGGCAGAGGAAGCTTGTTACGCGTTATTGATCTCGAGAGCTGGAATCTTTGTATACCTTTGACGAAGAGCAGCACGGCTGCAAGCCCAATTAAAACAGCTATCATGAGAACGAGGAAGATGGGTGGGCGTCAAAAGAGACAGAGCCGTATACATAGATCTCGTGGAAGTGGCGGAAGCGTGGCTGTGTTTATATTAGTGCATGTTCCTGTCGCTGCCACGGACCTCCACGTAATAGTGGACATGCCAACGTTTGCGGAACATCTTTAGTCAACGCCACAGGCCCACAGGTCTCACAAGGACTGCGACTCGGATGACCTTCTGGGTGTCGTGAGTGCCAGGAGAATGCAAAGGGCACAACGGTAAGCCGGAACGAATCGCGGGATGCAAATGACTCGATGAAAAGGGCACCGGTGCATTGATGTTCAGGGTATTCAAAACTTTGAAGGATCAAGGTTCTTGAATATTCAAGGTCGTCCGAGTCGTCGGTGAACCTAGCCAGTGCCAGTGGTAGTTTCGATAGCTTTCTCTTCGTCAAGATGACCATGTGGGCCTCATCAGCTCGAGAGAGGGAAGTGGAGGGAGTCAGTCTTGCCAGCGGTCACTTCCAATACGACTCACCACTGAGCCGACCCGACCGGAGAATCAACACGCGAGGGCACCGCCACCTCTCACGGGTTAGCTGCGGCGCACGAAACATCTAACATCATCCCTTCGATTCCGGTCAGATGTCACTCTTGGAATGGTCTAGTGAGTCTAGGAGCCATGTACCTTTCGGCGTTGACGCTGACTTGAACGTCTATTGTTTTCTAGCCCCAGAACGTCGCAGCACAGACCGAGTCTTAACTGTTATACCAAACGAAATATACATCTACATATTCGAACGCGTTGCACCACCTTCGGGACCTCTAGACGCAGAGGAAATCCAAGTATTCACCAACCTTTCTGGGGTTTGCCGATTTTTTGCCGATTTCTGTCTCTCCCGCATTTTCGAACATCTTGTCTTTTCTGGTTCTATATTTCTCGATCTTCCGCGCAGCGCGCTTCCTGACGACTCTATTTACAACCGATCCCGCGAGGCGAGGCTGTTCTCACGAATCAATCTCAGGCAACCTTTTGCCCTCGCACTCGCCAAGAGAGTTAAAACATGCCATTTCACAAACTGGAATTTCGATGAGACGGGTTCATGGGCAGTACGATTGATGGCCAAGAACGCCATTGCTGGCACATTATACATGACCAACCTCCGCGAGATCAAGTTTTGGGGTAGCTTTGTGGATGCGGATTACTGGGATGTGATCGCGTCGCTCGATTCACTCGAGCATCTCTACTTTGATTGGTGCGATTTCCTGAAGGATCCGGTGAACGTGGATATTGAGGAGAGGGCCAAGATCAAAGTGTCACGCCTTCAAGTGACTGATTGTCTCGGGTACCTCAAGCCGATCGGTGCTGTTGAACCTCGGTCCCTCTGCGCACTTACCTTGGATATCACCCATTTCGAACATATAAACTGGCTTCCGGAGAGTGCTCTTACGGAATTACGGATCTGTATTGGTCGTCCTATACCTTCCTGGCAACAGCAGGTTGAGCGGATACATGCCGTCCTCGCCCAAATACCATGCACTGTCGAGGATCTAGCAATTTACGTGGATGTTTCGTACGGACCCGCGGAAACCATATTCCAAACCACGTTCGATACTCCTGTATGGAATAACCTTTCTCTCGTTCGCTCCCTCGCGCTTCAAGTCTACCGTGACCCGGCTGGTACCATTGCGCCTACGAACGTACGTTGACGACTCTGTTTGTGCCTGCTTCCCAGTCAATTAAACCACACCTAGATCCTTTCCATGACATTGGATGGCGTTGGTCGTCTTACAGGGCTACAATCATGCATGCTAAAATCTTATGTGGATGTACCGGAGATTTCATTCCAGTCTGCTCGAGAGATCCTTCACGACAAAGTCGGTCCTGACTCTAGCCTTGTTTACATGGATATCTTTGGGAAAGCTTTAAGTCTGGTAGATGGAGAATGGTCAGAAATAAATCCTGGTGCGATGAAACGAATTCCAATCTCGTAGACAAATCTGTTCACTACCAAGGACTTTCTTCGGGAGTAATTTATGACACCCACACTAGTGGATCACCTGCCTGCACACTCGCGCCTTCCCGAATCCCCTTTCCCAGTCCTCTAACCGCCCTCCCGACGTTCTCTTCCCCTGCAAGAACGTTAATTTCTGTCTTCATAGCTTCTAGAACGACCATGACTTCGTCCGCCGATTGAATCGTTTGGCCAACCTGGCATTTGATCTTCCAGATGGAGGCAGACATGAACGAAAGGATACATGCACCACCCCAGTTTTCCTTGCTTTCATTCGAGTCTGCTTCCAATTAACACGCTACAGTCGTACCAGAGTTTCGAATCGCTTACCTCCTTCGCCACTTGATGCTTGGAGCGCCTTTTCGGCTAACCATTCTTGAAGGAGCTCGTTCTCCCTAAATTGGAGCATACTTAAAGTAAGATCCCACCTCCGTTGGGAGCTTGTTTCTCACCTTGCACCTTCCCGAGCCGCCGCCACCGCTCGACTGCCCATGTACTCGGCAACTTCGTCAGCGATGGCTTTCACGAACCCCATGTAAGTTGCCATTGAGAACACGGCTGGTTCGATCTGGTGCAACATCAATCATGATCGTTGTCCCAAGATCAATTCAATAATACCTCAAACTTGTATTGACCCGCATTGAACTGTTGCTCGAGCTGGGATGTGGCGTTGAAAAGCGCCACCAAAGAGTGAGACAAGCCTTACCTTTAGGTAGCAGTCCTCGCTGACAGGCCTGAACGAAACCTGTTCGCCGAGGGCTCATTTTTAGCAAGTCGCGGCTGAGCTAACCAGAGGCGCTTCGTACCTGATCAAATGGGCGGAGTAACCATGGGTGTTCTGAGCTGAAGTCGACTCCTTTCCCCCAAGTTTGCCATGCTGGCAACGTCCTTCCAAAGAGTTGGTACCCTCCCGGAGAGACGATTGGGTATATTGCTGCCACTGGCCCGGCAATTCCAACTGCTCCCTGAAAGAGTTTAGGGTCAACATGAAAGGACATTTCCTCTGCTGCGAGTGAGAAACAGGCTTACGCTTGGTGTGTAAGTGCGTGATGGGTTCATCTTTTGCCCCACGAGACGACACCGAGGATCAATCTGCAGCAGAATGCCTCAGCATCGCCAAGAGCGTCCTAGTTGAACAACTAACTGGTATCAAAAAAGGGCAAGCTAGATAAAATCCGACGCCAAACACAAGCTACGGATCGAGACAGGCCCGTTAGCGATGGGTAGGATGACGAACAAGTACGATTCAAAATACCCAGGTGGATCCCATGAGTTTCTCCAACGCCTCTGTGGCACCTCCTTGGAGGCCGTTGTTCCTTGCGAGGTAGTCGATGTTGCTAGGAAGGTAAACTGCCTTATTCCGAGCGGTACTCATGTACCTCTCCAGAGCCTCGCGGTTCCATCTGTCATCGAGGACGATGGGAAAGACGATCTTCCTTCCAGGGAACTCGACGTTGGTCATCGAGTCTGGAAGCGTGTTATCTACCTTGACTAAGAAATTGAGAAAATCCATTTGAGAGATGATGTCGGGGTCAAAGCGACACTGCATGTGCGGAGTTCGATGACATGAAAACATTGAGAGCGCTATATGAAAGCTCACCAAGACTGATCTGATACATGCCGCAAAGGAGCGCATCCCATTTACTTCACACCTGTGAACTTCGGTCTCTAGCGCATGGACCCGTGCACGCAATTCGAAATCGAGTCTCATGTCACCGTACTCGACGAGAATCGCAGAATCACCGACCTTGCAGTACTACATCAAACTACGCCACGTGCACTGAGAGACGTAAGGCACTTACTTGGCGGAACGTTACCGCGGGCCTTGGACTCCCAGCAGGTGCGACAATTCGTCGAAGAATAGGGTTGGCGTCGCTTGTCTCTGTCCCAGGGTCCGGTACAGCTCGCGCTGGAACAACAATATTCCCTGAAACAGCGGATTGGATGTCCTTGATCCATTGTTTCGAGATTTGGGCGACTAGCTGGCTCTCCGCCCAGGAAATCCGCCTAAACGACACCGTACTTCCTGGACTCAATTGACCCAACTTCCACCTGTGTAATACATATGTTCCGGCTCAGTACAACGATCCGAGATAAAGTTGACTCACAAATCACCCGACGCGACAGTGCAAGCACAAATGTATCCTCCCATATCGGGTCCCTCTTGGGTAAGAATGACGGGCGTGTCTCCGTTCAAATTGACAGTCCCCAACGCGTAGCCATTGTCAAGGATGTTGCTAGGATGTGAGCCTCCTTCACCACCGTCCGCCCTGGCCCACTGTATCCCGTGTTTACTTTGCAGGCGGATTCCCATACGATTGCTGGACGGAGCGACGCTCCACTGTGTCGAATAGAATGTCTTATTTCCTTCTGGCGTCAAGTATTCAGCGTCGTCTTGAGGGCCCGAGAGAACATTCACCACCCAGTTTTTGGGATATGTGGGAACAAGCGCTGTCGGTAACACGAACGGAATAGCATGCTGCAGTTCATGAGAATTCGGAAGACAATTTCCGAGTGCGATCTGGTCCCCGGGCTTCAGCGCACGCCCCTGTGACGATATGAGCATCTTGTTGACATCAATGGATGCGAAATAACTAGCCTGATAACCACCGAACCCTATCGAGGTGGATTTCGACCCAAGGTACTGGGGGATTTCCGGGAAACCGCCTCGAACAGCAAGATATACCCTGAAGCTGCTACTTGTCTCTACTCCTTCCCCTCCCAATTCTAGTGTTCCCTTGGCAGGTATAACGAGACGAGCCCACATCGGCGCCGGCTCGCGGTTGACCTTGACAGTGACTCCCTTCCCAGTCACAGCCACCACACAAGGAACGTGGAAGGTAAGCTTGCACCCCGCGCCAGGGAGCGTCACGATTTCGAGACCTTCTGTTTCTGGGTGGTTCCCGACGAGGCAGTTGGCAGCCCTGAACGCTTGGGCATCCATTGGTCCACTCGGGGGAATGCCAAGTCCGACACGTCGTCCAGGAAGATCCTGGACTGTTGCCTCTAAGCCAGCAGAGAAGACTGTCATAGCTCTATTATAATATATTGTCATCAATGATATGACCGTGCAAATGTACTGGGCAAAACAAACCTGGGTATATACACGAACGTATCAAGAAAGGTCGTTGTCGCTCTTCCATTCTTGAAGATTTCGCTCTCGCAAATTGCTGTCAAATATGATACGTTGTTAGGAGGCCCATAGATCTTGCAACTCGACAATGCATGTTGAAGGCGGAGCAACGCTTCCTCCCGGGTGGTGGCTCTCACTACGAATTTGCATAGAAGCGGATCGAACAAGGTCGTTACGTTAGTTCCTGTCGAAATCTGTTAAGAATGTCAGATATCAATAAAATAGCAGTGAAGATAAGGCTCTTACCCAGTGGTCAACACGTAGCCAATCTTCCCCTGGGAGATCGACTTGTTGCAGTACACCAGAACATGGCCTAAACCCATCTGCAGGATTCTCGCTGTAGATACGAGCCTCAATGGCATGAATAGCACCTTTGTCCAGATTTGCGTCAAAGATGCGCTGTGAAAGTGTTGAGGTATCTAAATTGAGACCACGATTCGTCGTGCGTTCTGCTACTCCTTGTGCGATCATCAATTCCACGAGGTCGAGACCGGGATGAATCACTTCCGTTATCGGATGTTCAACCTAAAAGGATGGTACGAAGAAAATGGTCATTGTGAGTTCAATATTTTGGCAAATTACTCATGAACCTACCTGGATGCGAGTATTCATTTCGAGGAAAAAGAAATTGCCAGTTTTATCATCCACAAGGAACTCGACCGTGCCTGCAGATTGAATCAGTTCAACAGCACCTTGAAGAACGACAGATTCCCAATTACCCGCGGAGGAATACTCGATGGAGCGACACAGGCGGACAGCAGCATCACACATCTCTTCGCGAAGTCCCGGATATCGAGAGAAGAACGGGCTTGGCGTCTCCTCGATAACCTTTTGATGCCTGCGTTGGACGCTACATTCGCGCTCCCCCATGTGAACGACATCGCCAATACCATTTCCAAAGACCTGACAAGTGTGTCATTCATGCGATCTCTGGTTTCCAGAGGTCGTGAGCCGCGTACCTGGACCTCAATATGGCGAGCGGATGGATAATACCGTTCAATGAAGACACCTTCGTGGCGAAAGAGGGTCTAGTAACTCATGTTAATGTATAACCTAGGAAAGGAGTGTATGGACGACCAACCTCGGCACGTTCTTTCGTACTGTTGAAGCGAACCGATAGTTCGATTTCATCGTTGCAGACCACGAGCCCCATTCCACCACCCCCGGCGGTCGCCTTAAGCATCACTGGAAAACCGATCTCTCTTGCGATTCCGAGTGCGTCCTCGAGGGCACTGACGAGGCCCCGAGAGCCCGGGACGAGCGGTAATCCGGCTTTCGCCGCCAAGTCTCTCGCTTCGTGCTTCAAACCCATTGCACGAATAATGTCAGGTCGGGGTCCTAGCCAAATGATGCCTGCATCCACAACCGCCTGCGCAAAGTCGGCATTCTCGGACAGAAAACCGTATCCAGGATGAAGCATCGTCGCATATCTGTCCTTGCACGCAGCAATGATGGCAGAAGAAGACAAGTACAGCTTGGACTCTGGTTCCCCGTCAGAGGGCTGGGAGGTCGCTTTCAAGAGGACGGCTTCGTCAGCCAGCGAGACGTGCGGCGACAGCGCATCGGAGGGGCTGTAGACCGCGATTGTTGTGATACCAAGACCCTTTGCCGTGCGAATGATTCGTAAGGCTATCTCGCCACGATTCGCAACCAGTAGCTTGTGTCCACCATAGAACTCCCGACACTCCATTCCGATCTTCACGTCCTTGTGTCTAGTCGATAAAACGAAGAAAGGGACAAGAAGACGAACCAACTACTGCTTAGGTTTGAGGATCTTATCAAGAAGTGGGAATTAGCACCAGTGCCATCATCGTGTGCCCCATTAATAACTGTGCCAGAGAAAGGCGGGAATTGATGTCGGAACTAGCGGGCATATCCGAGTTTCCGTGTGTTTCAGATACGGTTCATCCGGAAAATACTAGATCCGTAGATAAGGTGGTGCTAACTTTGGACTTGAATAAGACAGCGGAGCATGACTTGACATTTATTAAATCAACATCACCTTCTTTCCCGACTGTCAATGATGTATCGAGCTTAGAAGATAATAGTTTGATCACACGAAGTTCACGAGGTGAAATTCGAACCAGTTAGACTCCAGATGAATCATGTGGCAAGTGGATGCCAGACGCCACTGAAGACGCGTCCGCGGACTCGACTGTAGGGAGGTCTGAATGGTCTGCGTTCAAGTTGTGTGTGAATGGACCACCGACTTGCAGACGAGGGAGGGGATTCAGAGTATCTGCCGCCAGAGCCCGAAGACAGTCCAAGTGCTCCACATTCCTGGGAGACGCGAACGAACTCTGGAAGTGGGTCGCGAGCAAATTACGCGAGGCCCAGCGGTGGGGGCAGAAAAAAAAGTACACATGCCGGTGTTGGTCCTGAGGGTAATCCAAGATCGTTGTCTATAAGAGAGGATGAATTAAGGTCTTTGGGACATGGTATGAGACGTATCTGACCATTCCCCATCCCTGAAATGAAACTTCTTCCCCATATATGTATACACCTCAGACTAGACCAGCACCGAATTTGTCGCGAATAGTCAGTAGAACACTGTGACGGAGCTGGTCTCGATCACTGGCACGTCGATGTATCCGAGCGGTGAATAGTGCCATTGAATGCAACGAGAAGAGGAAGACCTTGGAGAATGTATGACTTTCGTGTAAAAGCGAGGTATTCGGAGATGTGAACATATAAGTTGTTCAGCATGATACATATATGATAGACAGAACTTGGTTGTCCCCGCGCCGTTCTGGAGCTGGAGAAGAGGGCAAACGTTGTCGGTGGAGACAGAAAGGAAAGTACCGGCTCAGTTACTAGACCATGTCAAGACTGACATATCTAGCAGCAAAATATAATGTAGGAATCTTTCGTGAAGGGGTAGAACCGCGATCAGTGCTGAGCAGAGCGGCGGTCTCTTCGGTTGGTAATAAAACATGAACACACCGGAGTCTAAATACGAGGCGAACACCTTTCCCACTGACTTCGGCCTGTGCCTTGTTTCACTTCTGGCTCACACTAAGCCAGCGATACGTTGTTATTTGAGTTTGCATCGGGCCCAAGTTGATTCCGATTTCCAAGAAGTTGCTACGAGTAAATTTGTTTCCGAGCTCTCCGCGATAGACGGCTAGTTCCATCACTCATCGTCCCTCCCCTGTATGTCGCCATACTGTCGCTTACGGCGAAGAATGCAGTACAGATTCATTTACCCATTTCCTTTTCTCATCCTTTTCTTTGGAAGCTAGAGACTCTTCATCCCCAGAGGATGTGACCTCGCTCAACCGGGGGCATATGTCGCTAAAAAAAGGCTGCGGTGGAAGCCAGACACTCAATCGCAGACAAGAAGAAGTCGGCTTTCAATGCACATCAACTCTTCCATTTCGTCTGGCCGTATATCATTACTTTGATTCCTGAAAATGTACAAGTCCAACACAACGATTAGGATGACGGTCGGCGTGATCGCATTTCCGAATGTGAGCAACGGTAGCTCAGTCAGTTCTCCAAAACGATCCAGTCTTCCAATATTCTGCAATCTTTAAGCTTCATGCCTTTCGCTTTATCATGCGCGCAGCCTAGACATACCATGGATCTGCAAGTCGTCTAGCTAGAGTGTGGTCTTAAAATCATAGACTCTCTCGGTGCTGTCTTCAATGGGAGGCGGAAAATGTCGTCGTTAGCGTCGAAATGGGAGTATGAAGTTCAAATAAGTACCATGGTCAAAATGAAGGATATTGATGATCCGATCATTGTTGGTGAGTAACTCCCTTCAGGTCTCCGCGAGCACTCCTTTCTCACTTTTGCGAGTCAGGGGAATCCTATTACGGACAGAACGTCTGACAACATGCCTGACTTCTTGGGCACGCCCGAATTTCTTACCATGCTAGGACGCCCTCAAGGTGATCACGTGAGCTTTTTATCTTCGCTCCAAAATCTGACTACATATTGGGGTAAGTAGGACACCTGCTTATGGACCGGAGTCACCAAACGATTCTCTACCTTTCCGTATGAATTGCGGTGATCCATACCACCATAATCCCGAAGTCGTTTGAATAAGTGACTGTTTTGGTATGGCAGGCGCAGGTGCGTTTTCACCTAAGGAGGCAACGATGAACAACGCCACAGGAGTGATGGGGTAAGATGCTCTCACCGATGACTCAAAGATGATCGCATTCAACCTTCTGCCAGGTATACGGGCGGCGATGCGGTCTTGGAAAGCCAGCGGGATAACATGAATTTGTGTATGGTATGATAGGGATTGACGTGTACATGATGGTAGGAACCCGGGGTCATGTTCAAATTGTTCTAACTGGATAATGATAAAAATAAATCAAACTTCTGCGAAATCCAGGTCCCTCTCTAGCAATGGCAACCCTCCAAATCCGCGTCCAGGGACATAATGTCCGCGCTATTCTTGCGACGTTTCTGAAGTGGACGTAAATTGGTCAGAACACCTGGTTTACGAACAGACATACTTGGTGGAATAGAAGGTTTGAGAAATTCGTCTGTGGTGTTGGATGCACCGAGGTGCGCGAGGTCATGTTCTTTGTTGTCGCCGACGGTGGTGGCTTGGCTGTTACCCGTAGCGCCTCCGCCCAGCTTGAACCCTGAGATCTGGTCCCACACTGCTCGCGCCTCCTGTACCCAACCCCAAGGCTCGGGTCCTACTGACTCCGGAAGGAAGTCCCCTAACGACTTGGCGGGGTCTGATTGTGCGCAACTTGTGTCATCTGCTTCATGCGTCATGTCGCCAGTCAACTTATCGTAGAAGAGACACTCCATCTCCCAGGTCGCAACGAGATATAGTCCGAGAAGCACGTAGAACAGTGTGAGAACCGGGTAGGAAACTACCACAGGCAAATTCAGGTCTCCGAACTCTAAATATTCGCTCAGAGTAAGCATGGGACCGTGACTGTACATAGCTAGATAGAGAGTATTCACGTACCGGTTCCGGGAACTGCAGATAACTGCACCTTCAACAGGAAAGCCATCACGGTCACTAGGTACGACGTCCAAAGCACCAGGCGGATTGGCTTGACAAGCCGAACATCGTACACCGCCGCGACCATCCCAGCAGCGGTGAGAATCAAAGGCACAGAGGCTACAATGGCCCACTGCTTGAAGCAGAAGTGAGTCTGATTTGCTGTCCCAAGGGGGAGGGGGATGCTTGCGTCTGGCGAGTCAAGGATAGCGTCTGGTGAGGGGAGATATGGAAACAGTGGGAGGAGACCTGTTGGCAGGAAATAGGCGTAGGTGAAGAAGGAGATGGCGACGAAACGAAGAAAAGTAGATAGCATCCTTGAGTTGCTAGGCATTTCTGAGCGTCGAGCTTGGGGTAAAAGTTGTCGGAATAGGGGGGACTTAGGCTTTTAGTGTAATTCTATTTATTATGTGATCATGTCAGCCCAATGTCAGCCTCGATTCGAACAGACACTGGTAAGTGAATACATGGTCAGTAAATTTGTGCGCTTTTCTCAGTGGAGTGATTCCTCCTTCACGCTTCACAAACCACCATCCCAAAGTGAGAAGATCAAATGAATATGGGTCAATGTATATACGTTGTTTGCTTCCGAATGCGCTTCGAGGTCCGGCAAGCTGAATCTCATGACCCCTAGCTGGCACACAAATGGCGCTGCATGCAGTACCGCATTTAGTAGTGAAGTTTCTAGTAGCTGTTAGTAGTATCTTCGAACAGTATGGCTCACCACGACTCGCACTAGGATTACGCAAAAAAGTACCTAGTGGTGATACCATTGCTATCCGTTCTCTCCCACATCATGCGATACTGTCTCCGCACTGCCACGAAGCCGGGCAAAAATTCATCCACTCGCTCCCATTTACTTTCATTCCGCTCCATTTCCCCATATGGATACAAGGACCGCCCCCAGCGATCTTCCACCTCATTTTCACTGGTCCAGAACGATGTAACCTCTTGCAACGTGGGGCATATATCACTTAGGAAGGCTGCAATGGAAGCTGGATATATGAGTGTAGACGAGACGAAGTTGGCATGTTTACAATGGCTAGCAATCCTGTCGCCTAGCCGCCATGATGGTGGAATCGAGGAAGGTGGAATGTCAACCTCGCTGAAGTCCACAGCAAGGGCAAACGTGGAGAGTGAAAGGCAGCGAGTGAGGAGTGTGATTAGTCCCTGGTGCGTCACCCTCGATTGTATCCCCCACCCGCATGACGCATTGATGTTGAGCTTGAGTAGCCCTGGCCAGTGCCTTGTCAGTACGTCGATTGCGTTGTCGTCCAAGGAGATGTCACATGTCACATCCAATGTAAAAATTTTCATGTTGGAGAGGGCGAAAAGTGGTTCGAATGTGAACAAGTTGATCTGTGGACGATTTCTGCTTTGCCTACCATCGTCAACTTGAACAGTCAGCGAGATGTTGGAGAGCCATTCTGGATCACAAGCGTTGACCAGTGCAAAGAAGAAGAGGCGCAGCTCGTCAGGCGTAGGTGATGAGTCCTCTGGCAAAATGAATGACACCTCCTGTGGACTGAGGTGCATGACTTCCAAGAGGGACGTCAATGTTGGTAGTTCATTGTCACTGAGTTTCAGTTCCAAGGACCGGAGAGATCGGAATGTGTAAGGTGTCGGGTGTGGTCCCAATTGCAAATTCTTTTGGAGACGCCCTGAGAGTTTGACTAAGGAGGGGAATTTGGAGAGACTGAGGATTGCAGCTTCGTTGAGTGCACTTGGGCACTCGAATGATTTTAACGGACATTGTAAAAGATGCACAATGGCAGTCTCCACTGAAAAACCCTGACCCTCAGCATCAACTGTGAATTCATCGCAATGAACGTTGAAGTTTTCCAACAACGGACATCTAGCGATCAGGTCCATTGTCATTTCAGGAAACCGCAGAGAATAAGACGGAATGGAGAGGTCTTCTAAAGAGCAAACAAGAAGAGACTGTAGGAGTGGTGCGTATTTATCATCCGACTCCGTCCAGTGGAGGGCTTTCAGATTTGGAACAAGTGGGCCGTCATTAGGAGGGCGGGACAAGACAATGATGACATCAAGATCCAGAGACAAGGAGTTGCTGTATGTATTGGTGAGGGAGGAGGACAGTGACCGTATCCGAGGCGAGTATCTGAAGAAAATCTCCCAGTCTCTGGTGGTCATCGTTCGTTGGAATTTCTTGAATCCCGGATCAGCATATAGGTCACTGTAACAACTTCCAAGTGCAAACATACGATCTCTTTTTTATAATAAGAAACATTCGAAATCGTCCATAGGTCCGTTGGAAGGCATTGGATGAGGTACTTGATCGAAGGCAGAGTCTCCCACAGGATATCCACTGCAGCGTTATTGAATGTTCGACAGGTGCGTGCAAGCCTGGCTAAATAGGCCTTTCTACCATGGTATCCAGCTTCAACTTCACGGAAGATAGCATGTTGAACCTCAACAATAGTCAAGCATTGGTGCATCTCGTTCGGAAGAGTTCAAGGCTAAGACAAATACCACTAAATCCCAATGTGACGGTTGTCACACAGAAGAACTCGCTCGGTTCCGAGTATGTACTAGTATCTTGCTTCAGCTGCATCTTCAGACTTGAAGCAAGCTTCTCAGTCGCTGGGCGCTGAACAAGCAATAACCGGTATGAAAGCCACGTACAAGGCTGTTGATCAAACTCTACATAATCGCACATCCGCAGCCACAACCAGCCTGCTCGTTTTTTGCTCTAAGCCTTTCCTCCATTTCATCACGTTGTGCCCTGAGGCGCCTGTCCCATTCCTCCGCCCGGAGACGACGCTGTTCTGCCTGTTGAACATGTTGTTCCTGCGCACTCCAGGCTTCCCGCTGGCGGTGTTGTTCCGCGGCTAGCCTTGCCTGTCCCTCCATTTGTTGTTGGAGAAGCTGCTCAACACGAAGTCTCTCCTGCTCTGCGGCTGCTTGCTGTTGATGTAGCTCCCTGTGACGTCTCTCCCGTTCCTCCGCCTCTTGTTGGCGTTTTTGTTCCGTACGTCGTCTCTCCTGCTCAGCAGCTACTTGCTGCTTATGACGTCTCTCCTGTTCCTCCGTCTCTCGTTGACGCTGCTCTACAGCCCGCCGCTCCTGCTCCTCCGTCTCTCGTTGTTGACGTTGCTGTTCTGCACGTCGTCTCTCTTGCTCCTCCGCTTCTTGCCGCTGACGCTGTTCCCTGTCACGTCTCTCTTGTTCCTGTGCCTCTTGCTGACGCTGCGCTTCAGCCTGCCGCTTCTGTTCCTCCGTCTCTTGTTGTAAACGTCGCTGCTCCATACGTTGTCTCTCCTGTTCCTCCGCTTCATGTCGCTGACGCTGCTCCTCTACTTCTCGTTGGTGCTGTTCTGCACGTTGTCTCTCCTGTTCCTCTGCTTCGTGTCGCTGATGCTGCTCCTCCACTTCTAGTTGTTGACGTTGCTGTTCTGCACGTCGTCTCTCCTGTTCCTCTGCTTCTTGTTGCAAACGCCATTCTGCCGCCTGTTGCTGACGCCGTTCCGCGGCTTGCCGCTCCTGTTCCTCTTGTTGCTGATACTGCACTGCGGCTTGCCTCTCCTGTGCCTCAGCGTCTTGGCTGTAGATATTCCCGTGAGCTTCGTTCATGTGCACATAGATCATCTGACGGGTGTAGATGCCCAGACAATGCCAACAAATATGTACACCACACCTAGTATAACACTCATGTCACCCAGTGCAACGCGATTGAAAGTGCAAACGGACTGTACCTGCATATCACGTGATTGCACCCCCCCATTTTCTCGACGGGCACGGCGCACTGCGGGCACTTTTTGATGCGTCCGCCCTGCGACGCAATCCAATCGTCTACCTGTGCCTGCTCCAGTGGGTGTCGACTTATCCGGCTTTGCGCACACGTGAGCCCATTGTGTGCGTCCTCGTGGCATGCATTGCACACAGTGGAGAAACATGACGGACAATGAAGTGTCTGTGGCGTCGCGTTAGCCCGGGCAGCACGGTATATCTGCATGCAGTCTGGGGTTTTGCAGTGTTTGAACTCCTCGGGGTGTTTTGCGAGGTAGGCGTCGAAGGCGACTTCGAGGAGTCTGTTGAAGGTTGCTGGGGGAACAAAGTGCTGGATGGTAGGAATGGCGACGGGCACGCGACACCGTGCTTCGTCTCCTAGGCAGAGGAGAGGAAATTCATTGGATTCGAGGGCCGAGGAGATGTAGTGGCGGAGACAAGCGACGCAGTACGTGTGGCCGCAGCCTAGCTGGTGTGGAGAAGAGATGTCGTCATAGCAAACTGGACAGGTTTGGTTATCCCGTCGTGCATTTAGGACAGCAGGCTTCCCATTGAGAGCGAGCATGAGAAGGCAATCGAGGGCATGTCGAGCTTCTTCCCCACCTGAGACGGTGATATGCCTCGAAGACATCACGAATTTGACGTTATCCTCTCCGAGTGTTTCTTTCAGTTGTTGGATGCCTTCCCGGACAAAGAATCCCACGGAAGTCTGTGGGAGGACGGTGGTGTAGTCCAATGAAGCGAGTCTGTCGAGCTCATTCTTGATCATCTCGCGAGCTTTACCCACCGCTTTTGGTGCCCCATAGACCTTCAGAGTTTGCCGCTGCCAGTCAGCACGCAAATACGCACCAGTCTCTGAGTAGACACGGTGTGTCACGAATGGATTTCCGGGGATCCCCAATAGCTGGTGCCAACCTTCCACCTTTTTTCCCCTCGCCAAATTCTCGATCCGCACCTTCATTGCACCTGTTGACTCCTTGACTGATCCAGATAGTTGAACACGAACGACATTTCCAGACTCGTAGATGTGGAGCATGCAGGCTTGCCGGTCCTTGGTCGACTCCAAAAGTGATTCCCACTGCGCTTTCTGAGCCCTGTACTGTTCCATGGGAATAACGAGCGTGTAGTGCATTGGGTCAGGAAGTCGAAGCCAGATGGCTTGTTGGCCGTATCGCTGACCAGAGAGACGGGTGTGTGCAGCGTGCGCCTCGTCCCATGACACAAAATGTGCTCGGGCAGACACAGTACCATCCAAGTTGCAGGTGCTCGGAGGATTCTCGAATCTCAGAAATCCTTCCGGAACGGCCTGTTCGATATCGTTCTTGACCAACCTAGCGACCTGCTCGATCGTGTACGCGCCAGTAAAGGTACCCTTGATGCGGAGTCGCTTGGCAGATTGTGACTTTGCGAACTTGATGACGTCCTCATCTGTGACGTCAGGGGGAAGATTGTGGATTTTAATGGCATTCAGTCGCAAATTGGGTATGAAGTAACCGGGAGGGTGGGAATTCATCTCAACTCGGATGCGCCGACCGCGGTAAATGAAAC